>PTEX01000061.1:1382594-1401898 GCA_003342815.1 Eudromia elegans | reverse complement strand
GTCGGGCCTAGCGGCGGCCTCGCCCGCGGCCCGGCCGGGCCCCCGCGCCGCTCCCTCGCTCACCCCTCTCCTTCTTTCTTTCCTCTCCCGCTCTCGCCGCCGCCGCAGAGACCCAAGGGCCAAGGCAACAAAGGTGAGCGGCGCCCGGGGCGGCCGCGGGGGAGACCGGGAGGGATCCGCGCGCCCGGCAGCGGCCTGGAAGAAAGCGGCGTTGCGAGGCGCGGGACCCGCCGCCTCTGCGGGAAGTTTGCGGCGGCCGCGCGCCCTGCGCCGCCGGGGTTCGTGCTCAGGGGCTGCTCCGCGAGCTCGCCCTAACGCGCTTCCCTCTCTCCCTCAGTGCAAAATGGCTCCGTGCACCAGAAGGACGGGTTAAACGACGATGACTTCGAGCCCTACTTGAGCCCCCAGGCCAGGCCGGTGAGTGAGAGCGGCTGCTCGCGGGCAGGACGTGCCCAAAGGCCCCGGCTTCCTGCTGCCCTCCGCCCGGGGCAGCTCCGGCGCCCGTTTTGTTCCCCATCTCCACCAGTTTAGTTTTCCACCCTCTTTCTGCAAGTTGTTCTGTGATACCCTGTTCACGTTTCTCCCCACCAAACGCCACTAGATCATGGGCTGTTAGATACAAAAGTTTGGTAATTTTCTTATACGTAAAGACTTCCTACACTTAAGAGTTTGTTTCATTTTTTTCAATATCAGGAATTCTTAATTACTCTGAAGCTACCGTTTCTGATGTTTCAGTTTTACTGTTTTGACCCACCTTCCTTGCTCGTGTCTGGGTCTTTGTGCTGCGAGAGGCACCTTGTTGCACCGTGACACTTCTTAGTAAAATACAGTAATGCTTAGGAGGCTTTTGGAGGATATGATCACTGTTCTTATCTATCAGACTGAAAACGCACATCATGGGGTTTTCTCTATTTTTTTTTCACCCAAAACCCACAGAACGCAGATATGATAAATGCTGTTAAAGACTTTTTGAAACTTTTAATTGAAGGATTTGCTGGAGTTTATACTTAATTCCTTGGAAGTCGCAAGTGTTTTTCCTTTTAACATTTTATTTAAAGTTGGCTCCATTGATAACTTTTTTTCTATTTTCTTTTTGACGAGCACTGGGGGAGTGACACATAACAGATGGAGTCCAGCTGATTAGATATTATAAGCAAGCAGTATAGATAAACATCTGTAGTAAGGCTGGAACTGCAGCACTTCATTCTGTTAGCTTTCTTTTCTTCCCAGCTGTGATTAGTAAAAAACTCTTTTTTTTCACTTCCTATATTCTTTTTTGTTGTATTCGGTTTTTTTTCTGCACATCAAAATAGGCTTCCTTCTCAGTTTTTAATTTTCAACAAGTATGTTCCTACTTTGTGCTAAAAATATGAGAGTAGATATTTTTCAAGGTCCTACCAACTCTTTTGTAATCCTCTGTGTTCAGCCTTTCTGCTAAGACCACTTGTTACATTTGCCTCCCCAAAATGCTTCAAGCCCACATTTAAATTGCGTTGAATGAGTGAGAGTAATTTGTTTTTTAGGTTGTGAATAAAACTGGCTGCTTTCCTTGCTCTACTCATATGATTTTTTTTGTTAATTTTATTTTTTTCTGTCCTACAAATTAACATCACCAGTTTCCGGGGCTCCTTCTGGACACAGGAAAACTTCATGCAGATTATAGTTTTAGTTAAATCTAAACAGGGCAAGTGTTATTAAAATGTTAGAAGCAAAATGTTATTTTACTCTCCTTTTTGCTTTTCATAATAACTTTCATTTAGCTGTAATAGAGAACAGAAACCCACGGTTTGGTCTGGAGGTGACCATGGTGTTGCTGAACCAGTAATCTGGACTGCTGATAGAAAACTGTCACTGATCACACCTCTTTTCTATAGGTATAGGAGGAAATGACAGATAAAACTTCCAAAAAATGAATTAAATGCAGCTGTAGAGTAGCAGGGGTGTTATTGAAATTGCTGTCTGAGTTTCCACGCAAATAGTAGGTAACTAAGTCACAGGTTTTCATGGCTCTTAATTGAAAGGCTCCTATTTCAGGTGCAACTTGCTAACTTGTTGGCTTAGTAAATTAGGTTGCTCTATGTTTTAAAGGTGCACAGTAAGTGATTATTAAACAGCTTTAAAATGAAAAGAACAGAAAAAACTTCAGCAACAATAACCAGGCCCAAGAACCAGCTCTCATCTGAGGTGGAATTTGAGTGAATTTGAGGAAATAACTGTGCAAAAAGTCTTAGTCATGGGGGAGGACTAGAAGGTGGTGAAGTTTTATTAGTATTATAAAAGTATAAGTAGTATTTATTTGTTAGTGTTTATTTGGTAGTCAGTAAGTGTGTTGCTGCTGCATGTGCTGTGTGGAAGCGAGGCAGGTGAGTAGCAGTGTTCTCAGTAGGCTCTGAATTGATGGCTCTCAGCTGTCACCAACCTGCAGTGCTCCACTGGGACAGGAGTGCAGCTGGGGAGGATTCTGCAGGAGGTACCTTAATGCAGCCTGTATTAAGCTAACTCCTGAAGTTAAATGTATAGCAGCAGAGGAGAGGATTTGAGGTGATGAGAGACCAGATATGCATCTGACATCAATGCACTTTGAAAGAGAAGCCTATGGAGGGAAAACTTCTTCTTGCTGTTAGGTTGAGGTCTTAAGTATAAACAGGCATGTGCACATTGCATTAAAACCAGTTTCCAGGAGAGTTTATTCAGTTATCTTTAAAATTGATGTTATCCTTCAAAGATACTTTGTTGGCTTAACTTTTGTTTTCCGAGTTCCTTTATTTGCAGTAGAAATTACCCTTTAGAGTCAATGTCACTGTTCGTGCTGCCAACTTTTGGATAGATTGAGCCGTAGAGACTGTTCTGTTGGTTTGGGTTTTGCAGGACTGAGTTTCTGAATTATTAAAGTAGTATTCCTGTTAAGTCTTAAGATTGTTTTTATTTTTTTTGCCTTATCTGGGAGAACAGAAAGGTTAGAGCGTCCTGAGTTTTCATCTATGAACACTACGAAGTAGCACAAGAGGCTTCTTGGTGTTTAATATAACGGAATAAAGCTCATCTCTGAAAACATTGGGCTGAACATTTCCCGATAGCTTTTGTAGACTTGGGGCTGAGTATAAGGTGTTCTTTTCACTTAGCTTGGTGGAGAGGCAGAGCTGTTACTTCCATAGGGTGCCAGAGCCATCTCGAGAGCCTCCATAGATTCCCACGCGGCATCGAGTCCCTTGGGAGCTGCGCTTGGCACATGGCAATGTGATTCAGCATGGAGCAGAGCCTGCCGCGAGCCACGCTCCGAGACGGGCCCTCAGCCTCTCGCTGCTCCCGATGTGCCGGGCTGGCTCGTGGGCCCTGCAGTTCTGGGGCTGGGAGCGCCCGGCTTCCCGTTACTGGGTGATAAAGTCCTCTAGTGTGGCTTTGACAGCTCCCCAGAGGGAGCATTGCTTTGAATGCAAAATGACAGCTGTTTTTCATCTAAGGAAGTCTTAGTGATGTGTGAGAGTTTCCTAATTGTCAAATTAGGCGTTTCTTCTCATAACCTGAAGGCTACTTGAATATTAAAAGGGAGACCAAAAGGCAGAGCAAACTTCTCTCCAAATCTGAAGCCTGCTTTCATGTCCTGTGCTTGTTGCCATGTGCTATAAAAGGCTCCTATTGAAACACTATTGATTATTCTCCATTTCTTTCCAATTATTTTTTAGCATATGGTTGCAGCACTGGAGTAGTTTGTGCTTTGACGATGAGCTTTACATCCCTGCTTACTTTCAAGGTTCCTGGAGTGTTTTGAATGCTGAAATAGTAAACTGTGCACTAAAACCACCTTCATGTGGATAATCAGTTTAAGGAAGTGCCTTGCAGTGCAGACAGTTGGAGGCGTGCGTGATTTTTGGCAGTTTGCTGCCATTGACTCTTTTCTTTGCATATTATTCCACTTCCCTCCTTCCGTCGAACCCTCTATCAAACCAACAAACAAGAGGTTTCATATGTACGTTACCCAGGCAAGGGGAAACCCTCTTGTGTTAGATACTGAAAGTAGATTTGTGTTATGCCACATACTGGTTTTGTAGCCCGGCAGTTCAGCAGCCAGTCCCTCTTCAGGCATGAGGAGCACGATGTTTTCCCTTCTTAGAAGGAGAAGCTTGGGATGCCTTTGTATTTAATCTTTCTGGTGCCAAAACTGGTTTTTAGGGCACTTGTAACAAAGGAGGTGTTTCAAGGCTGGGCCTGTTTATCTGCCCAGCCCTGAGATAGTGTGGGGTGGGGCCCGGGAAGCCCAAGATGCCTCTTACTCCTGGTCCCTGGAAGCATGTTCTGCTCATTCTAACTATTCAGTGCTTATTTTTATTTTTGCAGAATAATGCGTACACTGCAATGTCCGACTCCTACTTACCGAGCTACTACAGCCCCTCCATCGGGTTCTCCTACTCCTTGGGCGAAGCTGCCTGGTCTACGGGGGGCGACCCCCCCATGCCCTACCTGACCTCCTACGGACAGCTGAGCAACGGGGAGCCCCACTTCCTGCCAGATGCCATGTTTGGGCAGCCGGGCGCCCTCGGCAGCACTCCCTTTCTCGGGCAGCACGGCTTTAACTTCTTCCCGAGCGGGATTGACTTCTCAGCTTGGGGGAATAACAGTTCTCAGGGACAATCCACTCAAAGCTCTGGATATAGCAGCAATTACGCATACGCCCCGAGCTCCCTGGGCGGAGCCATGATCGACGGGCAGTCGGCCTTTGCTAATGAGACCCTCAACAAGGCTCCCGGCATGAACACCATAGACCAGGGCATGGCAGCTCTGAAGCTGGGCAGCACAGACGTTGCCAGCAACGTCCCCAAAGTCGTTGGTTCGGCTGTCGGAAGCGGCTCCATCGCCGCTAACATCGTGGCATCTAGCAGCTTGCCCCCGGCCACCATCGCTCCTCCGAAGCCCGCGTCCTGGGCTGACATCGCTAGCAAGCCGGCCAAGCAGCAGCCCAAGCTGAAGACCAAGAATGGCATCGCGGGTTCGAGTCTCCCCCCGCCTCCCATAAAGCATAACATGGATATTGGAACTTGGGATAACAAAGGGCCGGTGGCAAAAGCCCCTTCCCAGACCTTAGTGCAGAATCTTGGGCAGCAGCCAACCCAGGTGTCCCCGCAGCCGGTGGGGCAGCAGATCAACACGAGCCCGCCGGTGGCACAGGCTTCAAGCGGGCAGCAACCACTGCCACCGCCAGCACCGCAGCCAGCCCAGCTGCCTGTGCCCCAACAGGCAGCTCAGCCCGCCCGCTGGGTTGCCCCTCGCAACCGCGGCAATGGCTTTGGCCAAAACGGAGTGGATGGTAACGGAGTGGGACAGTCTCAAGCCAGTTCTGGTGCGGCTCCTTCAGAACCGCACCCCGTCCTGGAGAAGTTGAGGTCCATCAACAACTACAACCCCAAGGATTTTGACTGGAACCCCAAACACGGCCGGGTTTTCATCATTAAGAGTTACTCTGAGGACGATATCCACCGTTCCATTAAATATAACATCTGGTGCAGTACAGAGCATGGCAACAAGAGACTGGATGCTGCCTATCGCTCCATGAACGGGAAAGGCCCCGTTTACTTACTCTTCAGTGTCAACGGTAGCGGTCACTTCTGCGGAGTAGCAGAAATGAAATCTGCTGTGGACTATAACACATGTGCGGGTGTGTGGTCCCAGGACAAGTGGAAGGGACGTTTTGATGTCAGGTGGATTTTTGTGAAGGACGTTCCCAACAGCCAGCTGCGGCACATCCGCCTAGAGAACAACGAGAATAAACCAGTGACCAACTCCAGGGACACTCAGGAGGTGCCTCTGGAAAAGGCTAAGCAGGTGTTGAAAATCATTGCCACCTACAAGCACACCACCTCCATCTTCGATGACTTCTCACACTATGAGAAACGCCAAGAGGAGGAGGAAAATGTTAAAAAGGTAAAATGTGTGTATGTCTTGAAGTGCCGCGGGCAGGAGCCGGAGCAGGGCTGCCTTGCGATGGGCTAAATCCATGGCCTGTGAGCACGGGCTTGTGGCCAAGCTCGGTGGGCAGCAACTCCCAGCTTGGCTAGCTGCATTCCAGGCTCGTGTCCTGGCGGAGCTCCATGCGGAAGCTTGCATGGAGGATGCTGGAATCAGCCGGCCTTCAGGTGCTGTAAATCTCCAGCTTCCCTGAGTACTGTTTTCACCAGACTGATCAAAATTTACTGTTACTCTCTTGCCAGCGCTTGGGTAATGGTGCAGAGTTAGAGGTTGGTGGGGACCTTGGGTGCTCTGCAGAAAATAGAGCTGAGTCGTTGAGAGACTGTCTCATCCACCCCCCTCCTGAGGTGGGATCAGCAACAGCTGTTTCAAACCACTTGTAAAATCTTCAGCAATGGCAGCTCCTGTCTCTCCCCAGGCAATCTGTCCCTGTGCTTAATTATCCTTCCTGCTAGAAGGCTTTGTCTAATGCCCAACCTAAATCTCCCCCGGTGCCATTGAAGTCTGTGGCTGCTTGTCCTCTGCCGCGGGCACCGCACGGGTCGTTCTGCTCCCCTTGGCAGCAGCTCTCAGGGGTTTGAATAAAGCAAGTCGGTTGTGCCCTCCTCTGGCACTATGCTGCCCTCCACTTGCATCCAGCACCTCGAAGCCTGCTGCAAACGTGGATTTTTAACTGCAGGATTGCTGTTTTCAAGGCATTCTTGGGAGCAAATGGAAAATTCTGCCCAAGCTCTGGAATTAGTAAGAGATTCAGTGACCTGTGGGTCCTGAATTTTTTTTGGATGCAGCTGTTTGGTTGACTCACCTGTGGTTGTCCTGCCCCACAACAGGGATCTTGCTTATATTTTATCAGAACAATAATAACAAATTAGCATTAGCAGAGTTTTCTGGTGGTTTGCTGGGTCTTCTGAGGGTCTCTTTAGTCTCAGCAACAGGGAATTTTCCACCCAATAGCTAAAGAACTGGAGAGCTGCAATCCGCTCACTATGCCATAGAACTCAGATTTTAATCTTTTGAGATGTACCTTGGTGCTCTCTGTGCATTTTAATATCAGCACTGGTATATCAAGGCAGTCTCACTTTGTAAATGATAATCTAGTATTTGTAATGCTTGAAGACAATCTGCAAGGGAGGTGTGGAGATAAATGATTTCCTTAGTTTTATCTGGCTTGATTTTTCTGAGAACGAGAATGTTGGTGTGAATTGACATCTTAAAAGTTTTTCCCTTGATACTCAGCCTGTATTGAAGTGGTAAGTGGGCCATAATAGAGATTTCAAATACAATTAGAAATTGTTATTAGTTTTAGAGCATCTTAGTAAGCACAAGTTTGTGCTCTGTGCCCAACTCATTGGGAGCAACAGGATTTGCAGGATGAGAGAACTTCCCCAAGGGCAAGTAGAGAGTGAGCAGAGGGGAAGAGTAACACTTACTGCTAATGTGAGTAAACATAAATGGGTAGAAAGAAGAACAGGTGAGGGGGAAAGGCCAGAGGAAGAGGTGACAGATGGACACACAGTCCCTGCCTTGCAGGGAAGCTTTGCATTTGCAATTGTTCATAACACCTCAAAAATGGTAAGACGCTAAAAACTTGACTTACTTTTCAATAGAAGACATTTAATATAATTATTAAAACATCTTTCCTCAACCTTCCAATTGTATTTTGTATCCTCCCCTGTTTTCCTGGATTTCTTTGAGCTGTGGTACCATGTGAAGGTCAAAAGCTGGAGCAGGAGCTGACAGACGTTTAGCACTGCAGAGCCGGCCTCCTGAGCAATGTTTGAGTTGATTCAGCGTGGCACTTGAGCGCCAAAGCAGTTGATTAGCGAAACATTTATTCTTTCAAAGGGAACTTAGTCATATGTCTCTGGAATTCATAGGCAAGGAAGGATTCCTGTAGATTAAAACTGCTGTTTGCTTTTGACTGTTGACTCGGTCTTTGTTGCAGCTCTGGGCCCCTGCCCTGTAACATCCGGTGTGGAGGAAGTGACTGGGTCTGTCTTTCGGCAACGGCTTGACCTCTCAGGCTGCTCTCCATGCAGCTGCAAAGATGCTTGAGGTTTCTACGACTGCTGTTTCAGGGCTTCCTCGAGAAGCTCTTCGCTCAAGGAGGGGTCTCTGGAGTTTAGTCCCATTGGGCTTTTGCAGTGTGAGCACTGCTGGTTACTTCAAGGTGGTGACCAGCCAAGCTGTGAAACCAAAGCCTGTCTTGAAGTATCTCTGTTGGTCACTTGCAAAAAATTCACAGTTGGGGCATGGGAAGGTTAAACGCTGCCCTGGCAGGAGTTAGTGGTGCAGACTCCCTGCCTGTGCTCTGTCAAGCTCCTTTTATGTCGGGGAAATCCTATTGCTACAAGCTCTTTGTCTCTGCCACCAGTCTTTGGGTGATATGTTAATGTTCTGCATTCTTGTTCCTTGAAGCTTAAATGTCTCGAGGTTTGGATTGTTTTGGACTTCTTGAGAGCTGCAATTGTTTCATTTGGCTCGGGAGTTGCCCAAACCTTTGTCTGATTTGCAGCTTTATTCCTGCTTGCACCCCAACAGATGGACAAGCTCTTGTGAAAGTCTGGGAACTCTTGAATATTCTTTTATACTTCTTACTGCTAGATTCACTTCTTTAGAGTTCTTTAAAACAGTTCCAAGAAATTATATGAAAAAGACTTTGCTTGGTTTTTATGCTATTCCCTTTGGCCTGTGAAGGGAAATTAAAAGATTCACATTGCAAACATCAAAGTCATGCCCTTGGTTGTCCTTTTGTGTTGCTTGCACCTTTCTGCAGTATTAACCTCCGAGGCTCCTCTCTGTTTCTTGGGAGCTTCTCGTTTTGCATTAATAATCTTTTAAGGTTTAGGTGATTGCTGGGGCAGTGTTACCTGAGATAGCTGAGGGTTTGAAGAAGTTGTTCTGGAGGTAGAACGTGTCACCAGTTTCTTCCATGTGAAGATGACTTTATTAAAGGCTAGGTCAAAATCATCTCTTTCTAGGAATACTGCACTGACCGCAGTCTAAAAGTCTTAGCAGAATCTCCTCGCATCTCTGTCTTGCATGTGGAAGGTAAAATCTTGTGTTTTCCTGTCTGAGAAACAAGGTATATAGAAAAATGTGTTCTAAAGGGAACTTATCTTGCTGCTTTTTCTCTTTGCCACCTGCAAAGTGGCGTCGTGTGAGCCCGTTTCGAACCAGCAGCCTCCTGCACAGTCACTGTTCACAGGATAATGTTTCTGGCTGGAGATGAAAGAAAGATTCGATTCCCAGCTCTTACATACCAGGCAAAACAAGGCATTTCCTAGGATAGTGAGTGCTTGCTCTTGCACAGTTCTTTTCATCCAGCCATCCCAAGGCTATTTGCTCTCTTTCTGCTCCAAATAGTAGCCACAGAGAAGCTGATTGATGCACCAGGACAGAATTTCCTTGCTGTGAATACCCTTTGCTGTTC
This sequence comes from Eudromia elegans, assembly GCA_003342815.1. NCBI lineage: Eukaryota > Metazoa > Chordata > Aves > Tinamiformes > Tinamidae > Eudromia > Eudromia elegans. Next base: position 1,392,504 of record PTEX01000061.1, on the reverse strand, counting down.
CGTACCGCATGTCGTTCAGTTCAGTTCCAACTCTTCTAAATCGTGTGTGTGCCCGGGCTCACACGTTTGTCGTTGCTCAGGAATAGAGGAAACACAAACCATGCTGCTTGTTCTAGCAGCTTGTTGCCTGTTTTTTAATCTACACTGTGTTTTGGGCTTAGGATACATGAAGCCAACACAGTGAAGCACTGGTCATGTTCATGTGTATTTTGGGTCTATTTAAAAGCATGGAAGTGAGGAGGGAGGGAAAGGTCTAGATCTTGTTCTAATCAATTCTTTCTGCTGCAGGACAAGGGAGCATTTCCTCCTAAAACAGGAGTAGCTGGAAGCCATTCCCCTGCAATTAAAGTGGAAGTGGAGTGGTAAAATAACAAACCTACTCCAATTTTGTACAGCTCAGTGTTCGTGGTACTCTCTTGTTAGCAGTCTTAAAATAATGGTGTTCAAAGTCAACTTGCTGCTTTTGAAGTTGGTCTTGAACCGTCAGGATGAATAGTTTTAAAATTGCTTCATGAGGTTGATGGAATTTGGAGCCTTTCGTCAGGAGGTGCTGGGTCAAACGCAGCGCAGGCTGCAAGGGACAGGAGGAGGTTACAGCTCGTCCCTATGCAAAGGGACTTGCTTTAAGGCCCTTTCTGGTGAACTTATTGCCCACTCCCTTGTTGTTCAGTGTGGGAGAAGCTGCTTTTCCCCCTTGCTGTCCACCTTCTACTTCACAGTGGTGCCTTCAGCGTGGCCAAGTGAATGTAACCCTGCCTTGCAGCCCACCTTCACCCACTGCACATTCATTAATGCATTATTTAGGATATTCATAATGGAAAAAAAAAAGTCTTTTAACTATTGAGGCAAAATCATGCAATGGCTAATTCCCTAGAAACAACGTGGAGATTTTGGTATGCGAGGCGTGCATAAGACGCCGTCAGGGATGGTATTTTTAAAGTGTTGTTAGGGCTGAGTTGCTGACGCCGAGGTTAACAGCCTGACAGAGCTGCTGTGTTTCAGATCATTCCATCGCCACTGTTTCTCCCAGAAAAGTGGTGCTCCTTCGAAGCCGAGCGCTCATCAGCCATTTTGTTTCCTGAAAACCTGGTGTGCTGACACTTGGGTAACGCAGCGTTGCCTGGATTTTCTCTCCAGTGCACACTGGGTCACAAGGCATGACTTAAAGCTGATTAGAATCCTAGGAAAACTGCAGAAACGCATGGATACCTCGTGTCCGTGTGAGCAACCAGAACCGCTTTGCCCACGGCGCTCTAGGTTTTAAACCAGACTGTAATTCAACAGCAGTTTTCCTTCTGAAAGACGTGGTTTTCTTTTGGGCCTTCTACAGAGGGTGATGTGACAGGTATTCATTTAGGAGGCTTCGTTTTCTCTGCTGGGTGATGGTTCCAGCGGCTGCTGTTAGAACTCCCTCTTATGTTCCTGGGTGTTCTTGTACCTGGCAGTACTTGTACTTTCCTGTGGCTTCAGGAGTTAATAAACTGCTTCCTGGGTGGTGCGAAGCGCTGGATCTCTGCCAACTAAAACAGTGCCCCTCTGCCTTGACTGCTGCAAAGTGACCCGAGGAAGCCCCAGGGAACAAGGATTGTCATTATCCGAGCCTGTCGCTGGAATAGAGCCTTGATTGTGGCTCTCTGCAGCAAGGAGCTGCCCAGTGTGAGGCTTTTTAATTGACGTATAAGTCATGTTATAGTGCGTTTGAGCAGTTGATAATAAAGCATTTGGGTTTTGTGAGCTGCGCTTTGGAAGGAGCTTGGAAATGAAGGCTGCATGTCTGAGTTTGTACCATTAGAGTCTTTTTTGTTAAAAAGACAATGCTGAGCTGGTTGCAGACCAGTTTAGATTTTTATCTTCAATTCTCTAAGTAAGCTCAAGCTTTCTTTTACTTCTAATCTTGAAATTTAAACACTATTTCCTTCCATTTATCCGTACAGATTGCTTCCCTTTATCAGCTCTGCTGCTTATTACTTGATGCCATCTCCTATAAAATGATTTCGAAGGATTTCTTGTCATCTTTTGCAAGTCTTTAAGTCCTCATAAAGTTCAAGTTGTTGACCTTATGTTCTCCTGCCAGCTCTCCTGATCCTTAGTCATGTTGCATGGTGAGCCACCACCTTTGGTTGGTTTTGAGCCTGTCCCCTGCTGATTTTGTGATGCCTCCTAGTTCTTGTGCCACTGAATAGGGTGGCAAGCAGCAGATTTGGGTGCACACTTTGAGCCCGTTTGGCTTCTATATCCCTTTTCTGTTCCCTTCTTTCCAGGCTCAAGAGCTGTAGGTGGTGGTTCTGCAGATGGAAACCCTTCTGTACCTTTGATCAGCCTCGTTGCTCTTCCCTGACACTCTTCCAGGTTTGCTACATCCCTGTGGAGAGGGGGCAGCCTGGGATGATTGTGTCCAGATCCCATTTTCCTGTTTGTGTGTGTGTGTTCCAAGTATTATCCCTTGCAACCTTGAGCGTATGTTTTGGGATGTTACTGGCCAGTTTGCAGCCTGTCATCCTGCACGTCAGGCTAGGGCAGTGTTTTCCATGTGCGTCACTTGATCTATCTGCAGTGAATTTGGTCTGCCTACTTGAATGTTCAGCTGCCTTTTCACACAAGGCCCTTCTGCATTTCTTCATAGTTGGCTGCTATTTTTATTACCCTGAATAGCTTAGTATCATCACTAAGCTATCACTTTATTCACTCCTTTTTCTAGATATCTTATGAGTATATTGAACCACAAATTCCATTAAAGCTCCATTGGTCGTTTGTGTGTGCAAAGAGCTCAGTCTTTAGTGCCATGGTTTTATGGTGCAGCAGAGGTGGGACCAAATAATTATTAACTCCTGGAATCCTCCTGGGCTACTCTGCATGACCCTTGCTTCTAAATACTCATAATTCTTAGCCTGTTTGTTCCATTTCCTTCACAAGTTTGGCTCTGCAGTATGGGGATGCTCTACAGGAGAGTGGTTACTAGTTTTTGTAGGAACTGGTCAGCCCCTCTGCTGTTACGGTGTCTTAAGCAAAAAGGTTGCATCAGTTTTGATGGTGTTTTGGAAGATTTGGGGGCACAGCCATTTGTCACCCAGGATCTGACAGCTGGAACTGCCTCACTTGTGTCACGAGAGCTTCAGAAATCCCACTGCTTTTCCCATGCTGTTTGTGTCCTTTTGGTGGTTCCCATGTGGAAAGGCAATGTGTGATTTTTTAAAACGCGTGGCCCCTGTGACATTTATATTCACAAAATGTTGCAGCAAGTTTTGCTAAGTTTGGGCTGTGCTCCAAAAACTACATCTTCTTGTTGGTGTTTATTCTGCGTGACCTCATCCCTGGCTGCAGGACGAAGCAGCTGGTGCCCAGCAAAGCTGTGGGGCGCTCCAGTTTTGAGAGGAGGCCTGAACTTTGGGTCTGCCTGACCGTGCACACTCAGTGACAGGGTGGAATGTAGTCTGAGCTGCCCCTCTTATTCGTGTTATTTGAGGACCCCGCTCCCTTTCTGTCCTTGAACACTGCGAGTTTTGCCCTTCGGGGGCTCACGTGGCTCTCTGGCTTTGCTTCATTAGGTTTTGATTAGGTTCCTGGTTTCGAAAGCAAGACTTCCTTGCTCTCCAAGGGCGCCGCCTTAGTGCCAAGAAAGACAGCATGCCAATAAGCTCGTCGTGTGAGCAGGAGGTAGGACAAGGACTATAACTGCACTGTTGCAGCTGGTGATTTTGAGCGACGTGGAGCTTGTCACCTCTCCTGGGTGGCACATGCAGGACTGCAGCTCTTCACTGCAGCTCTGCTGGCTTCCTAGCACTGGCTGTAGGAAAACCTCATGTTTGGTTATAAATCAGTTAAGACTCAAGGCTGTATGTGGAGCAGAGAAGCGTAACAAGCCATTGGTGCTGCCGTCTGTCATTTGTGCTGGCTTGTAATGATGCTTTAAGCTGATCTTGCTGGGAAAGCTGTACGTCTGAGAAAGCATCCCTGGTTTTGGGCTGCTGCTTTGAAGGCAGGTGAGGAGCCTGCTGTGCATGCATGGAAACCTCACGTGTTAGTTTGCCTCGCTAGGGCCGCATCCCATGCGGAGCAGGAGTCATCCCTGAGAGGAGAGCTTGGGAAGTGAGAGACCCTCCCATTGCGATGAGCGCCGTGGGCTGCACGGTGAGACCCTCTCTTGGCACAAGGGGCTGGCCCTGGTGTCACAGGCACCACGTGCGGGTGTAATCATGTCTTTGGCCTTGCTTGTTTGTGCTCCTGGGCCTGGGTGGCATGAAACCAACCACAGCTCTGGTTTCTGGCCTGCCTGCTTTGCAGACTCCACATCAGTCTGGTCCCAGCTGAACACACCACAGCGGGTGCTGTGCACAGTTGTGCAGCCGGGCACGAGGTTCTCGCGGGCTTTGCTCAGCCTTTCATTTCTCTATCCCAAGTGTGGAAATAATGTCCTTACCTCTTGCCTCGGGAGCGGGAAGGCTGAAAGCTGTTTGTTAATCAAGGTAAGAGCCTCCAGACAACTGCAGCGTTATCGCCGGGTGTCATTGCTTGAGGCACAAACCCCGAGCCCTTGGAGTCTTTTGTTGTCACTGACTCCCTGCTGTGTGACTAGATAAGTAATCTCTCATCAGCCTTCCCCACTGGTACCTTCGCTTGCTATTATCAGGATGGCACTTGTGACATTGCTGCAACACCCTGGGGACCACAGTGACACCACTGGAGTGTGGGTTAAGCGGGATGGTTAGAGAGGGCTCCTGCTTCCCCAGGTCTGAGCTCGGTGCCTGGGGACACGCTCGCAGTGCCATGTGGCTCTTGGCGTCCTGTTCCCACCCAGGCCTTGCGCTGCAGTCATCGGTTCCTGGCCTGCAGGTCTCTCAGGAATGCGGTGGATGGAGACAAGAGTCTGTGCTGGCATCTCTCATCTGTGATCCTCCCCCTGGCTCAATAAGGCACAACTCAGGTCTGGTGAAGGACCAGCAGAGGAGGGGGAGGTAACACTTAGGGACAGGATCTTTCCGGCCTCTGACGCGGCCAAGCAAGGCCTCCAGTGTGTGCCCAGGAGGATGCCCCGGGAAGCACCGACATTCGTGCTGCTTTTCTCTTTCACACGGTCGAGCCAGATGCGTCGGCAGCCCCACAGAGCCCAGGCCTTGCTTCCCACCCCTCCACTCCTGGGTGTCTCGGTGGCAGTGGGAGCAGTGGGTTAGTAAAAGCCCCACGGCCTGGCTTTGCCCTGCGCCCCTCCCTGTGAGGAGGGGATGCAAGAGAACAAGCAAACCTCTGACCCCTCTGGAAAGGGGAATGCTGCTGTCACCTCCCTTGGGAGTAGCAGCAGGCAAGCAGCCCTGGTTCGGTGTTGTGCTGCACTGTTGGTGACAGAGCTCTTGAGGATGCTCTCTGCAATAGTTGCTGCAGAAAATTGCACGTTAATTTGGAGTGAAGACGTTTGCTTCGGCTTGTCCCCACTCACACAAGTACTGCAGCCTTCTGCTCTGGCCCCTGGAGTTGGACACGGTACACATTGCTTGCACTGGGCTTGGTCCTTTTTCCTGCTCTTAACCATCTCCTGGCTTGGGGCAGCTTCCCTTTGGCAGCAGGGAAGGAGAAGAGCCAGATTGGGCCAGGGTCTGGCTGCCCAGACGAGGGCACCAAGAGCTCGGCAGGGACCAGAGCCACCATCTGCAGACCAGGCCGCGCTCCTGGACCACGATGATGATGAAGAGGGGTGGTGCAAAGGCCGCATGGGCCTGGCAACCGCTTAGACTCGAGCGGTCGCAGCTTCCTGGTGTCACGTTGCCATCTGTCCTCGCCGCACGCGCTGAGCCAGGCAGCGGAGACAGAGAGGGCTTGGCTGCTTCCTTTTGGTTTGTGCTTTTCCCTGCAGCGTTCGGTTTTCTTCATGCTCCAGACAAGTTTTCCTTTCCACCACAGTAGTTCTGTTTGACAGTTGCGTGGCAGGGTTGTTTTACCAGCGACTGGCATCTGCAATAAGTTGGGGCAGGTGCCCCTCGAGGGACCATCAGTCTGCTCGCCGGAGCGAGGTTTTAGTGCTTCGGTCCCGTTCCCTGGGGCAGAAATGGCTCAAAGCATCTTCCCCATTCCTGCAGCCACGCAATTCCAGCAGAAGAGCCGGAGCTGGAGTGCTCCTTGGGCCCGCGCTGCGGTTTGGGGCGCACGCGTTGCTGCAGGTTGGATGCAAAGCCTCCCCTTTTGGGGAGGTTGCTGAGAGCAGCCGCCTGTCCCTGCTCTCGGGGATCGCAGCATCGAAGCTTCTCGTAGCGAAACTCCTGCCAGTTTTGCAGCACTGACGGAGGACTCGGCTGCTTCCAGGAACCTGCGCGCTTCCCACTGCCAGCAGGATGCTGAGGAGGAAGGGAAGGTGCGTTGGCATCAGTCCAGGGCTGAAGGCGCCGCGAGGGCTGCAGCTCAGGCAGGGAGAAGCAGGCAGGCCGGGAAGCATCCCGCAGCGACGTAGCTGGATTTGGAATTCTCCAAGCCCACCAGCGTCCCGTGTTCAAGGTGGCTTGAGGAGAATCCCGTGGTGGCCCAGGGAGAATGTCCTTTGGGAGAGTCTGGACTCCCTATTCGCCCCCCTATTGTTTAATTTCTCTTGGGTTTAACGAGGAGGATGCTGTGGTGTTTGGTGTAACAGGTATTTTGCAAATGCCCTCAGTCTCGGGGAGTGGCTGGTGCTGCGCCTGGCAGCTTGCAGCGCGGTGTAGCTGCTTCGTTGGACAGTGCAACCCTACAGTCATTGAAGGGTATGTGGGATGTGAATGAATGGAGAGGGCGGTTTCTGCTGTTGGGTAGGGAACCACATGGTGCTGTTTGCTGGGAGACCTGTGAACCTGTTGATGTTGGGGGTGATATGAAATCAGTAGGCTTCAGAGTTAACAATCTGCTTGCACTCTGAGTGAAGCGCTCTCACATTGACCGTAACCAGCTGCCAAAACTCAGCATCCCAGGCACTGCATTTCGAACTACTGCTACACAAAATGGGGGGGAAAAAGCATTTCCACCCCAGGTGCTCCTGTGGTTTCTCAGGAGCCGTTTTAAGATGACGCTCTTCCTCTCCCGCTCCTTTTCTCTCCTTTTGCAGGAACGCCAAGGTCGTGTCAAGTAAAAGGCCGTTCCTCCCGCAGAGACTGCAGCCGCGATTGCATCCAGCATCTTTCAGAGAGGAGAGGAAGAGAGAAGAGCAAAAAATATTCCAGAGAGAATTAGGACTTTTTTTTTCTTAATTTCATTGACTTCAAAAAGACTCTTACAAACTTGCAGTTCAAAAAAAAAAGTATTGGAATTTCACAAAAGACATAGGACTTTAAAGAAAAAAAAAAAATCCCTTCTAGGTAGAGTATAGGTAAATACTGTCCCCTTTCTTTTGGCTTTGGTTGTGATTTCAGAGCATTCGCTTTGGTTTTTTTGTCTTTTTACTACTTTTTTGGATTTTAAAGTCCATAAGTGGCATATGCCTTTTTTCTCTAATTTTTAAGTCCCGCTGCTTCCCTCCCTTCCACCCCCTTGCGCCTCCTCCCCCTGGTTTTGACATTTGCACTTGGAAAACCGAGTCGTAACATCCACCACTGCAAGCGGACAAATTACTTTTCTTTTTCCCTCTTTTTTTTTTTTTTTTTTTTTTTTTTTTTTTAATTCTTTTTTTTCTCCCCCCGCCTTGGCCTGAAAGAAGAGGAATCTTCCAAGGAACGTGGGATCTTGACCTAAGAAGAATCGAACAGAAATTGTCCGCGAGGTTGTGTCTGAAGGTGGTTTGTTTTTCTTTGACCCTTTTGTTACTCAAAAAGTCCAGTACTAGGAGTCCTAAGAAATGTTCTGTTCTTGTGCGTTATACGGATTACAAATTAAGTCTGGATTAATTTGATTTGAAAGCGGGAGAACAGTGGTTTAAAAAAAAAAAAGTTTTGTTTACAGGAAAATGAATTCTGGACAAAAATATTGTAAAATGTGTAGTGAATCTGTTTCTTCAGTTTCTTGTTAAGCCAATGAGGAATGGGCGTTGCCTTTCTTTTCACCATTAATCACTTCTCGATAATAAACGTGAGATCCTGTTGAGCATCACTGGCGCCTGCCCCTCGCTCGAGTCCCGCCACGAGCACGCGGCGCCTGGGCCGTGTCGTCCTTCGGCGTCGCCATCCTCTTCCTCGGGTGGGTGTGAGGCCCAAGGGAGCCTCGTGTTGAGGAGGTCGGGACTGAGTGAGCTTGGTCGTCTCCGGAAAAATGTTCTTCTCTCCCAGGTTTCCCTCCTGCTGCGGGACGTGCAGCTCCATGGGACTGACTCGCTCCTGGGTAAGCTGGAGACGAGCTCAGGGCTGGAAAACCGCCCTCTGCAGCCTCCATTCCCATTGCCTCATCCTGGCACTACCCCGAGCAGGTTGCAAAAGTGGCGACTCCGGAGCAACCAGGAGGAATGGGAAGGTGCAACTTGCAATTTCTTGTTGAGTTGTACATGAGGAAAGAGCTAAAATACTGGTGAACACTTTTTTCCTCTTTATTTTTTTTTTCCTTAGTGCAAAGCAGGCTCGCAGCCGGGCTGCCCTCCTCCCAGGACCTGCCTTCCCACCGGATTTATTCCACCTTCCTCCTTGCAATGGGAACTGGGTGCAGGAGGGAGCCCTGTGCGTCTGGAGCAGCTTTGGGAACATCCCTTTGGAATGGGGATGGAAAAAGCAACACCCAGGTTGGCCCCAACATCCAACCTTGGAAGTGTTTTTTAAGAGCAAGAGGCTGAAGGAGTGTGGGAATAATCCTGGGCTGGAGCGGGGGCCGATGTGTCCTAACTGGGGAGGGGTATTAAACGGGCTTGGGACAGCAGCTGCTCCAGGTGCTTTTATGAGGGAAGCTCCTTAAACAGGAGGAGTTCAAGGTGGGATCCTTCATTGAGCAACCATCTTCCCAGCCCTTCCCAGCTGCCCAGGCTCTTCCCAGCTTCCCGATGGACCACTTTGCAGGCCCATCCCCATGCCAGCATGTTCCTAGGGACAGGGACTTGGTTGCCAGCCTCAAGCAGCGGGCAGAGAGGCTGAGAAGGACAAATCTTCAGCCCCAAAATGCTGCTCGATGGTTGGTTGCCTCCAGGATGTGGGGAAAATCAACGGGAATCTCCGCACTTTGTGGAAGGTTGGGAAGCACCAGCACAGAGGTGACCACGGTGGCTCTTCACTAAACCCAGAATTTCTTCCTGCCTCCTCCTCCCCATATGAAAGTGCTGCCTCCTTAAGGGCTTCTCCCTCCTGCCTTCCTCTGCACCAGCCTCTGCCTCTCTTCCCTCTTCCCCTTCCGTGAGCTCTTTGCTCTGGTGCCTCCTGGAGGAGCAGGAGAGGAAAAACCTACCTGGGCTGCAGGTAGATATGGAACACTGAGATAAGGGCTTGGAAAAAGGAGGAAATCAGGAGGGAAAAACTTGTGTGCAGCTGGATTTGCAGCTGGGTTTGGAGAATTCCCCAAGGGAGAGACAGGAGCCCGTGGAGGGGCTGCCTGGAGTTTGCTCCGTGGTTGGGGTGGATTCGGCGCTGCCAATTTGCCCCAGTGTCTCCCAGTTTCCCCTTGGATCTTGTCCCTAAGGGGTATCCGGAGGGGCTCCCGGCTGCTTGCGGTGCACGGGCATCGAGGCCTTTCCCCTGGGATGGCCTTACCCACTCCCGGGCAAAGGGGGCCGTATCCAGAAGGAAAAAGTATTTAAAATCTGTTTAAAAAGCCCTTTGAGGCTCATGAGGAGCTGCTGCTGCCGGGGCCCGCGGGGACCTCGCTGATTTATCTGAATTTCCACAGCCCTAAAGGGGGGAACCCCATTCCTGCAGCCTCTGGAGCGTGTGGGGTAGGTGGTGCCAGCAGGAGGGCAGCTCCTGGGACCCCTATTGCCCCCAAGGGGCTCTCTGGGGTTTTGGGGGGGGGGGTAGGGGGGAACACATTGCAGACGGGTGCCCCCCTCCCC
>PTEX01000061.1:1321988-1375111 GCA_003342815.1 Eudromia elegans | reverse complement strand
TGGGCTGGTCCCGGTGTGAGATGTCGAGATGCCCCCACCCCGGCTCCATCGCTCTGCCCCCTCCCTCCCTCAGTTGCCCCATCGCGGGCCGGTGGGGGGGCTGTGATGAGTTTGCCGGGGCTCAGCACGTCCCCGAGGGACGGGGGAGAAGGGGGGGAGAAGCGGAGCGGGCGCCGCGCGGCAGCAGCAGCAGCGGCGGCATCGCCGGTACCGCCGGTACCGCCGGGCGCCTTCCCGGCCCCGTTGCGATAAAGAGGCGCCCGGCGGGGCCGGATGCGCCCGGGGCCGGGGCCGTTCCGGGCCGGGCCGGGCAGGAGGAGCCGCCCGGGCGCCGTGGAGAAGCGCCTCGACCGCGGCAGGAAACGCGAGCGCGGCTGCGAGTGGAAACTGCTCGTGGGCGCCGGCCGCGCTGCCCGTCACCTTCGCTAAAAATACCGCGCGCTCCATAGGGGCCGATGGGGGCCGCGATAAAGCGGCCCCCCCGCCCCGCCGCCACCGCGGCTTGCCGCCACCGGGGGGCGGCTCCTTCTCGCCTCCTTTTTGGGGAGGATCCGCGTGATTCGGGGCTGCTGCGGTTGGAGGGAGACGGGTGGGAATCGGGGCCGGGGGCAATGGGGCTTCTCCGACCGCTTTGCCCAGGGGATGCTGCGAATTCCCAGTGGTGACGTAGGGCAGCGTGGGGCGGGGAGGGGGCGGCTGGGGGCGCACGGTGACTTTCAGCGGCGCTTCTCACCCTAACGAGGCCGCCTGGCCAAGCCACATCCTCCCGCGCCTCGGCGGGCCCCGGGGGCGGAGGGCTTGGGGTGGAATTTGGGGCGCTGCGGAAGGGAGGAGGCCGGGGGGGCGGTGCTCCCCCTTCCTGGGGCTCATCCCAGGGCTGGGCCTCATTTTCCCATCCCGGGCTGGGGCTCTATGAGCTCAACCACGTTCCGGGGGGGAACATGGGGACCGCGGGCGGTGGCGGAGGAGGAGATGTCACCCGCGTCCCTGCACCTGCACTGGGACCAGCTCCCACCTGCACCTTCTTCCTCCTTTTTGCCCGGGGACGGATGGCGGGAAGGGACGAAGGGAAAAGCGAGGAGGGGCGGGAGCAGCTGCCGGAGCCCCCGGGGTGCTGCAGGTGCTGGGGGCACCCAGGGTGCTGCGGGTGAGGGACACGAGGGATGTGCGGGGGGACAGGAGGGGACGAGGGCTGCAGGGGGGCCTGGGGGGCTCTGCTGCTCCGGGGGCGACCCCGGGCGTCCTCGGGGGGGAGGCCGTGAGAAAGGAGGCCGGAGCCCGGCCCGGCAGCGCAGGAAGCGGCGGGGGGGGGTGACCGATCCCAGCTCCCCCAGATGAGTCCGTGAGATACCGGCAGCAGGAAGCAGCTGTCGGGGAATCCCGGGCGCCGGCTCTGGGAACAGCGGCCGCCAGCTGTTAGCGCCGGCCCCGCGGCTCCAGGTCCTGCTCCCGCCCTTCCCGGCTGCCCAGGGGGCTCCGGGCCTGGCACTGCCCCCCACGGCCCCCCTCCGGCATCCGCGTGCCGTGCGGAGGGGCAGCTCCGTGCGCGGATGCTGAGTCAGGCGCCCGGCGCCCGCCTGCTGCCGCCCCGGCCCCGCCGAGGGATGTTTTGGATGCCCAGGATGTGGCCTGGAAAACTCTCCTCCTTCCTTTGAGGAAGCTGCGGTTCCCTCTCGGCATCTCCTTCCCGGCGCCACCGAGGTGATGGAGCCGGGACCCGGCTGCCGGGCGGGCCGGGGGGATTGGAGAGACCGAGGCAGGGAGCAGGATAGGGGACAGGGCGGCCAGGGCCCCATAGGGCAGTTTTGCTGCCGGTCACTGATCCCCACACTGGGAGCAGGGGGACACGGAGCCCTCCATGGCCCTGGCCCCGTTTCCATGTGTGACCGGGTGACATCCTCCCTCTGCTTTCTCCCGGACAGGGCTGGTGACTAAGGATCAGCCCGGGCACCTGGCCAAGGCCTGGGAGGCTGGTCCCTCTGGAGGGAGGCTCCTCTTCCACCTCGGGGGGCTTTGCAGGAGCAACGTGATGCCACCCCTTGTTCATTCTGAATCCTAATGATGGCCAGCGAGGTGTGTCCCTTCGGGTGGACAGAAAGGCTCTGGAACGGGATGCTCTGCCCCGGCCTGGGCTCCACGGAGGGGGGTTAATCCCTGGCCAAACAGCGCCGGGCTCCCACATTCCCCGGGGCCGGGCCGGGTCTCCTAGTGACGGGCTGGCGTGGGGCCGGCTCCCGCGCTTCCCTGCTCGCCGTGAGAGCCGGGAACGGCCCCGGGCGGCACCGCGCGACCTTCTGCTCTGGTACCGCCCCCCTCCACCGCACCGCGCTCCGACTTGGGGTAAACTGAGGCACGGGGAGTCCTTGGGGATCAGCCAGCTCTGGAGCAGCTTCCCTGAGTCCTTCGGAAGCTCCAGTCTCTGCGGAGGCACCCGGCCCTCCCTCCGCCGCCTCAACGGCTTCCCCGTGGCCGGGACTCCCAGGCAGCCTCCGGCTCCTGCTCCGGTGGGAATTGCCCCAAACCACCAGAGCTGCCCCCGCTCCTGCCCGCCCACCCCCAGCGCCGGCCGCTCCGGGCCGCTCCCCCTCTGCTTTATGTCCTTCACATCCTGCCACCTGTAGGGACTAATTTTAGGAGGAGAGGAGAGGGGGGAGCACTTTTTGGGGTTGGGGGGTCCATCAGTGACCCCCCCTCCTCCCATGGGCACGATGAGCCTGCGGAGCAGCAGCGTGGAGCCAAATTATCCCGGATTAGCAGCGAAATCCTGGGAAAAGGGCCTGGGCGGGGGGAGAGGGTGAGGAAGTTGGGATGGGGGTGACGCTCTGGATGGGGGGGCCTCCCATGGGCTCCCCAGATCAGGGCTGGTTGAGTCAATCCAGAGCATGGGGCAAATCCAGGAGATCCCGAACGCCGCCTCTCTGTCCTTTCCTTTTATTCCCTGCTTTGAATGAAGGCGGCATGGCGGGCCCTTTTCCATGTGAAATCGCTGCGCTCCGGAGCATTCCCGCTCCCTCCCCGCCCCACAACGGCTCTGCCATCCCCCTCTTTCCTTTCTCCCCACTCAGCGCCAAGAAATCTGCCTTCCCGGGCCGGCCCGCAGCGAGAAAACCTCCCGATTTGGGGCCGGGCGGGAGGAATCCGGGTAAATAAATAAATAAACAAACAAACAAACGCACGTTCATGCGGAGGGAATAAAACAGACGCACGGGGCCTCGGGACGCTCGAATGGGCCCGTTGGGGTGAAAAGTAAAAGAGATGGAGCGGGGGGGAAAGGAGGAGCGCGGCAACGTCCCGGCGCTGCCAGCTCGCTCGCGCGCCGCCCCGCGCGCCGGCGCTCATTGGCGGCCGCGCGGCGCCGTGGCCATGGCGGCGGCGGGGTTGCCTTGGCCACGCATCCCCGTGTGAATGCATGACGTGCGCGGGGCTGGCGCCAGGCTGTCTGGGGCCGGGAGTTAGATCAACACAGCTGGAGGGCCCGGGCCACAGCTGGGCAAAGGCAGCGGGTCCCGGCGCCCGGGCCGGGCCTGTGGGAACGGCCGCCAACAAAACCCCCTGCAAACAAAAGCCCCCCGGCGCTGCCTTTGAGCCCCCCCCCGCCCCTGGGAAATAGGGGGGGGGACTGCGGGGGGGGGGGCGCATGGGAACGCGCGGGGTCAGCGGTGCCACCGCGGTGTGGGGGGGCGCCAAGGGGGGCTCGGGGACCCCTTGGAGGTGGAGGGGTTGGGGGGTGCTTCGTGCTGGGGGGTCGGGGGGGTCGTTTGGCCCCGGAGCAGGTTAAGGGGGATTTGAATAATGGTAATAAAGCGGTGGCCGCTGCCGGGGCTGTTCCCAAACTGCCACCCCCGGCATTGGGGCGATTCCCAGGAAAAAGAGCAACGGGGTGGGGGGGGGAAAGTGGGGGGAAGGAGGGGGAAGCCTCTTGTGGCTGCTTCCCAGTGGGAATGGGGCTTCTTCCCGGGTCTTGGGACAGCCCCATGGCCACGGGTGGGCAACTGAAGTGGATGCCCCCCCCCTCCCCACTTTGGGGGTCCCCGTGAGGTTTCTTCCCTTGCAAACGGGGGGAGTGGAAGGTGGCGCGAGCGAAATTTGGGGATTTGGGCAGATCTGGAAGGAATTGCTTTTGCAGGCAGCAGTAATTTCTTCCAGGTGCCTCCGAGACACCCCCCCCCCCCAATCCCATTCCTGGCCGGAACCCCGGCCCGAACGGGGTCCTGGGGTATCCTTCACTCTACTGTCCCCATCCGACTGCCCCTCATTTGGGACCCCCCGGCAATGTGACCAAACCTCAGGAAATACCCCATTACCCCTCCAGAATGCATGGAGGGGGGGGACACATTCCCCTACATCTTGCTGGGATTCCCAGCGAGGGGAGTTTTCCCCCTGCTCCGGGACCCCTCCTCTAGGTTGCTGCTTCCCCCAGCCAGGCTGAGCGGAGCCCCGTGCCTATAAATCTCCGCTCCCCATTCCGGAAAAAAAAAAAATATAAAAAGGGGGGGCCAGAAAGCGCCGCCCGCTCGCGGGAGCGCCGGCGCTGACCTAAATCTGGTTTCTCCATCGTAACCTCAGCTTTACCGCAATTAATTTTTTTCTTCTGGTCACAAGATAATTCCTGACGCCAGAAAGTCTGGAGGTCATATGAGAAGCGAATTGAGGAACAGGGCGGCACTAATTTCCTACACGATCTCCCTGGAAAAGCTTCGGCGAGGGGGAGGAAAAAGCAGCGCCTTCCCCAAAGCTCCGGGAAGGAATTGTGGAGGGGGGGGGACAGGTTTGGGGGGGCAAAGGGGTAGGATCCCCCCCCCGCTTTTCCAGGGATTCCCCCCCGCTTTTCCAGGGTGTGTTTTGGGGTCCGGCCCTGGGGACGATGCTGCGGGGTGGCGATGGGAGGCTGAAGGCCAGCGACCCCCCCCAGCGCAGCCCCCCCATGAGGCCACCACGGCCGCCAAGGGTCACTGTGGGCGTGGCCTGTGGGTTCATTTGCATGACGGGTGGGGTTTGTTGCCTCATTTGCATGCAATGGGGCGGGGTCTCGGGCGTGCCTATATAGAGCGCGGCGCGGCGCGGCGCCCGTTCCAACGCGCCAGCGACGTCCCCGCGCTCGGAGCTGAGCGACGCTGGTGGCCCGAGGACTCGGGGGCTCCGGGGCTCGAAGCTTCCCGCAGCGAGACCGGCCGGAGCCGCAGCGCTTCCCGCCCCCCTCTCCCAGGACACCCCGAGGTGGTTCTTGTCCCCAGCCGGTGCCCCCCGAGCGAGCCCCGCCATGAAGGCCATCAGCCCGGTGCGCTCCGTGCGGAGCTGCTACGAGGCCGTGTGCTGCCTCTCGGAGCAGAGCTTGGCCATCGCCCGCGGCAGCAGCAACAAGAGCCCCGCGCTGGAGGAGCCCATGAGCCTCCTCTACGACATGAACGACTGCTACTCGAAGCTGCGGGAGCTGGTGCCGGGCATCCCGCAGGGCACCAAGGTGAGCCAGGTGGAGATCCTCCAGCACGTCATCGACTACATCTTCGACCTGCAGATCGTGCTCGAGGAGGAGGCCAAGGGCCGCGACCCTTCCGAGGCCACCCTGCTCTCCCTCAAGGTAAGGGGCTGCTCCGAGGCTTGCGACGGGCTTTGCCGGGCTAGGGGCGAGCGGTTATGGGGTGGTTTAATCCGGGGGAGGATGTTGGGGGTGGGTGGGTGGGTCTGGAATAGGGGACAAGGAGGCGCCCGCGGCCCGCGGGCGCAGGCGGCGCTGACCCCGCTCCCCGCAGGCAGCCGGGCTCGCCTCGGAACTCCGCGCCAAAGACGAGAGGAGTTTGTGTCACTAACGTCGCCTCCGCCAGGTGAGTGACACCCCACCCCACCCCCCCCAAAGCGCGACCCCCTCCCGGGCTCTCCCGGGGCCGCCGTGACGGGGCAGGGGGGCGGCGGGTCCCGCGGCCCCGGGGCTGGGGAACGCGCTCCCCTCCGCCCGCAGGGAACCCGCAGCCTCGGCTCATATTTTTTTTCCCCTTTTCCTCCCCCTCTCCCCTTTCTTTCTTTTCTTTCTCCTCCCGGTGCCAATTAGCAAACACGCAGCGAGTGTCGGTTCCTGATTCGTTATCAGCCGGAGGTAAATAGCAGCTTCCTCTGCGGCGCCAGCCTGTCTGCGGACCTGCCTCTGAAGTGCCGGCCGAGCCACAGGGCCCTTTCTGTCCCCGTGTCCCCCCCCTCCGGCCGCCCGCAGGTGCGGGCTGGCTCCCCGCCGCGGGGGGGGGCCCTGCTGCCCGCCTCCACCATCCTGCGGCTCTTCATCCTCCTCCTCCTCGGCTCTAGTTTTACCCTCCCAAGGAACGGCCAGCGCTACCTGCCCGGCTCGGAACCGCGGAGCCACCGGCATCCTCGTCCCAGCGCCGGGGTCTGAGCGTCGCTAGGAAAATCCCGGCTTGTTTTTCTTTTTAGGACTTAAAACCAGAACGAATATAAACAAGACACTTTTTTTTATTACCCTTTTTTAATAATCCCGATAGACTGGTGAAGATGCAGTTGTCTGTATATTTTTGGATTATAGTGATCGAGTTCTTGCTAAAGGGGTGGGAGGGGAGCGGGGAGGGTCGCGGGAAGGGATTGGGGTCGGGGTTGGGGGGGACATTTGTGAATCCAAACCAAACTGTCTGGGGCCGCGGCCTCGTGTATTGTGCAGCTCTATACTAGAGTATAACGTTTGTACCTTTTGCAGGAAGGTGAAGTTCTGCCGACGATGCCTTGTTATTTGCTTTATAAACTTTTTATAAAAGTTATGACAAATTTTTACATAATAAAGAGAAAAAAAAAAAGGTTGTTTCAAACAGCTTCGCCCTCCTCTTATCCTTGCGCCCTCCAGATCCAGCCTGGAGAAACGGGCTGGAGCCGCTGGGTCTGGGATGGGGGGCCGTGGGGAGCGGCAGCCCCGGAGGCGGGAGCAGCCATGCCGTGATCCCGACTTCTAGGGTTACGTTAGGAATCTCATTAATTGTTTAATAGCTTTGAGACGTCAGCGCAGGTATGGCAGGAATTAACCCTAGGCAGCCGTCTCCAGCAGAGGCGCCTGCCAGCCCGTCCGGGCGCCTTATCTGATGGGGAAGGAGCACAGGCCCTATCGCTCTTCCTGCCCTTGCCCTGCCTGGGGCAGCGGGAGATGCTCCTCGAGCCCTGGGAGCAGCTCCCAGGGCTGTTTTCCTGGGATGGGGTGAGGACCAGCTGGGATGGCCCGAGGGGAAGGGGCACAGCTGGATGCTGGAGGGGGGGTTCTGGCGTCACAGCCCCTCTCGGTGCTGCCCCGGGGGCAGAAATCCCTCCCGCATCCCGCGCTGGGGGGGCCGCGTTGCCTTTGGCCTCCCAGATGCGCCCGGCTCAGCTGCGGAGCCCCGTGGCCCCGGCGCAGCTGGGCCGGATCCGGCTCCCTGGGGAAGGCTCCTGCCTGCCCGCAATTAAAGGCAGCTCCGGGGCCTCCTGCCTGCTCAGGGCTGCCGGACCCCACCTGGAGCACCGGATCCTACCGGGATCTGGATAGGGATGGGCTGGGCCCGATCCTCTGTTCCAGAGCCTGGCCCGGTGCTGGTGTGTGCCCGTGTCCCCAGGGGCTCTGCAAACACGCGGGTGAGTGGGGACTGTCCTGCGCTTGGTGCCTTGGCTCCAACGCAGCTGGAAATCTGGGATCGGGGCATCCTTTCCATGTCCAGACGGCCCCGGGACAGATCCCGGCCCCGATCGTGCCGTGCAGTGCTGAGCACGGAGGAGCTCGATCCCGGATCCCAGCCTGGGCTCCCCCTGGCACAGGACCAGCTCCGAGGAGAGCCCTGGGAGCTGCCCCCGCCCCCGGGATGTAAGCTCCCCCCGTGGCTAATAAGCAGCGATAGTTAATAAGAGTTAATAATAGCAATTAATGTGGCTCCCCTGCTGCTCGGGGCTGGCTGCGTGTGCAGGGGGAAGGCAAAGCGAATCCCTGCTCCCTGTTAGCCCCTCCCGGGACAGCAGCGGGACACGGCGGCCTCGCGGCCACCGGCTCCCAGGGGCTGCCGGGTTTGGCAGCGGGAATCCTTGGCACGGGCTCCCGGGAAGCCTCGCAGGGCCGGCGCCTCCGCGGCAGGCGGATCCCAGTGCGGTTCCTGGAAGCGCCGCGGCTGTTCCCAGGCCTTGGTCCCAGCAGTGGGAACGGCGGGATGGGGGGAGGAACGCGGCCGGCGGCCCCCCACCCCGGCTCGCCTTCCTGCCTGCAATGCCGGAGCTGAGGAATTCTGTGGAAACCCTGATAAAAGCGGGGAAAAAATGCACATTGCTAAAAATAGCCCCTTCTGCCCGGGTAGCCCTGGGATTTCCCTTGCAGGGCAGATTTATTGCAATGGACCCCCCAGCCCCCCAGCTGCCGCCACCGCTTTTTGCTCCGACCCTTCTTCCCAGGACGGTTCCTTTTGTCTTCCAAGGGTGTCACGCTGGAAAGGAGGAAGAAAGCCTAAAAAGAGGGGTAACGACTAAATAAATAAATAAATAAATAAATAAATAAACTGAAAGCGCCTGTGTGGGGGTGATGCAAAGTGTCCCCGCGCGCGGGGCCGCCGCTGGCCGGCCCGGCCGGCTCGCTCGCCTCGGCGCCTCTTGGCAGGGCGGCGAGTCTGATGCAATCGGCGGCGCTGACGGAGGCCGCGCCGGCGGTTCCCCACCTGTATTTGCCATTGTGTGCCCGGAGCTGTTTGCAGGTGTTTGCTGGCGCCGCGCTGTCTGAGCCGCACTTCCCTCCTCCTCCTCCTCCTCCTCCTCCCGCTGCCTTCCCCGGCCAAGGCTGCCTCCCCCCCCGCCGCGCCGGCCCGACGCCAGCCAGGCAGCCGGGCGGCCGCGGGGCCGGCGCGCTCGCGCGCTTGCTGGGGCGCTGGGGTGCCTGGGGGGGCCCGGGGGGGCCCCAGGACATGGGGTGCTTGCACTAGGGCACTTTGCACACACGCCGTGTGTGTCTGTGTGTGTGCACGCTGCTCGCGTGCACATGCATGGGCTAGGGCATGCATATGGGTTTGCAATTGCGTGCGCTTGCACATGCGTGTGCACACGCTGCAGAGCAGCTTAGCTTTCCCACCAGGGACACACGTGCACACGCTAGCCCTCAAGTGTGCAAGCATGTGCATGCCCTGACGTGTGCGCACTGCAGTCGGGGGGCACCGTGTGCACGGCAGCAGCACGCGTGTGCACACTCATGCGTGCATGCATGCACGCGTGCATCTGCCAGTGACCTGCATGGGTGTGCATGTTCACACGTGTGCACGCGTGCATCTACCAGAGACATGCACACGTATGTGCACTCACATGTGTGCCAGAACACACGCAGCCCCCCCGACCCCCAGTATCACCCCCTAAAATAAAAGACCCCCTTTTCCAGCCCCGTGAAGCTCTGGCCGCCCCCACCCTGGGCATCCCCAACCTTTGGCTTCCTCCCAACGTGGCAAAAATATCCGTCCCCTGGGGCCCTGCAGCATTTGCGGCTCGAGCGCCGGCTCTTCCTGTCCCAGCTCCCGGCGTGGAGCGGCCGCAGCGCCCAGCCGGGATGAGGGGGACGACGAGGGGGGTCCCTGGGCGCTTTGGGCCGGGGCAGGGGGTTGTTCGGGCTCTGCTCCGGCTCCGCGCCCGGCGCTGGTGCCGCACGCGCACCCTTCCCATGCGGCATCTCCCGCCCGCTGTCCAGGGGGCACATGGAGCCCCTTGGCCTCCCGCCCACCGGGACCACCCAGCAGCGCTGGCAGCCCCGGCACGGGGACCCAGGCGTCCTGGCAGCCGGCCCCGCTGCTCCGGCCGGGCCTTTGGCTTCCCCTTTCCCACGGGCCGTGTCAGGGCTTGAATTCCCGGCCCGAAAACAGCCCCCGGAACCACTGGATCCCAACCGTGCCCTCCTGGAAGCCCTGGACCTGCAATGGGGGGTGGGATTTGCCCCTTCCTGCAATGCTAATGTGGGATCCGAGGGAAGAGCGGAGTGCTCCTGAGGAGACCCAGGCTCAGCAGGGATGGGGGCGCTCCCAAACCAGCAGCACCGGCACTGGGAAGGATGGCCAGGAATGGTACCCGAGCTCCGGATGGGGGAACATCGGGGTTCCCTGTGGAGCGGGAAGCAGTGAGGTCACAGGCGCGGGGGTGACGTCACAGGGCTCGGAACGGGGCGCACGGAGCAGGCGGCGCCGCGATGGCCTCCTCGATGAAGCTGAGACGGGTCAGGGGCATCTCCGCCCAGCGGCCCCTCCGGGACGGCGGGAGTTGGGACGGGGGAAGCTTGGGGATGGGGGGTCCGGTGGGGCGCGGGACCCCCGTGACGGCCTCCGTCCCCCCCCAACCAGGGCAACCCGGACCTGGAGCACAAGTATCTGCCGATCAACTACAGGGACGTGGTGCGCGAAGAGGTGGGAGCCCCGTGCGGGGCGGCGCGGGCGCCGGGGCGGCGCGGGCGCCGCGCTCACGCCGTGCCGCCCGGCAGGACCTGTGGGACCACGAGGATTACCTGTGCAGGGTGTGCACGGGCCGCTTCCTCGCCCACCCCGCCTTCAAGCTCACCGTGGCCGCGCTCGTCATCACCAACGTGGCCGTCATCGCCACGCAGGCCATCCCGCGCTTCAAGGGCGTGAGTGAGCCCGGCCGCACCGGCCGCCCAGGGGTCCCTCCTGCAGGAGCGGCTGCTCCCGGCATCCATGGCTGGAAGCAGTTGGAAAGGGCAAAACTGCCTTCCCCTCCCCGAGTCGCTTTGGGTGGGGAAAATGGGAAGTTTGGTTCCATATTCCGTATTTGCCCCCCGTGTTGGTCCTCCACAAGGAGCTGTGAGCATCTGGTCCCCTCTCGGGCAGGCGAGTGACCCGTGTCCGCCCCTGGGGACAAGACGGGGCTCCTGCAATGCTCCTCAGTGCTCGTTTCCGTGCTCCCTCCAGGTCTACTTCTCGCTGAGCACGGCCATCGACCACATCGTGCTCACGGTGCTCTTCTTCGAGGTGCTGCTCAACTGGTACAAAGGGTTCTGGCTCTACTGGAAGGTGAGGGAGCCCGGCCAGAGCCCTCTGCATCCCTGTCCCCCGCATCCCTGATGCCTGTGTCCCTGAATTGCTGTGTCCCTGCATCCCTGTGTCCCTGCATCCCTGTGTCCCTGCATCCCTCTGTCTCTGCATGCCTGTGTCCCTGTATCCCCATGTCCCTGAATTGCTGTGTTCCTGCATCCCTGTGTCCCTACATCCCTATGTCCCTGCCTCCCTGTGTCCTTGCATGCCCATGTCTCTGCTTTGCTGGATCCATGCATTCCCGTGTCCCTGTATCCCTGTGTCCCAGCATCCCGCGGTCGCTCATTGATCCTCTCCTTGCTCCGCGCGTCCCAGTGTCCAG
This sequence comes from Eudromia elegans, assembly GCA_003342815.1. Lineage (NCBI taxonomy): Eukaryota > Metazoa > Chordata > Aves > Tinamiformes > Tinamidae > Eudromia > Eudromia elegans. The sequence goes on along the minus strand of PTEX01000061.1, from coordinate 1,363,774 downwards.
CTCCCTCCTGGGTATCCGGTCTCAGGGAGCCCTCGTGGCCGTTGGGAGCCCAGGGACAGTGAGGTGGCCACTGGGAGCCCAGGGACACTGGGGCGGCCAGGGGACGGGGACACGGCCCGGCTCGGCGGGGCTGACGCGGCTCCCCGGCTGCGGCTCAATGCTGCCGTCTCCAGGAGAAGAGGAGGAAGAGGCCGAGGCCGAGGCCGCTTCCAGGGCCGTCTCTGCCATGGCAAAGCCTCCCCTGCTCCCACCGCCCTGAGCACGGCACGAGGCCGGACTCCTGGGCCCCTCTCCCACCCCTGCACTCTCGGGGGTCCCTTCCCGTCCTGCCTTGCTCTTCCTGGGAGACACCAGGACCTTCTCCAGGTCCATCAGCCCAATTGAGAGGCTGCTGGGTGGCCCTGCTCGCCCCCCTGCAGACCCATGGGAAGGACACAGGTTATTTGGGTTCCCTTGGGCATTTTTTTGGGGGTGGTCCCTGTGGTTGCAGCTGATGTTGGAGCCCCGTCTGCCCTGCACGGCCATGGGCTTCAGCTCCCCTTCTTCTCCGCGCAGGACGGCTGGAACATCTTCAACTTCCTCATCGTGGTCTACCTGCTCGCCGGCCCCTTGATCCCCTACCTCAACGACCCAAAGATCTTCCACATCCTGAGGTGAGCTGGGAAGGGGGTGGCCTCCCCAAAAGCCTCCAGCTTCCCCGGTTTGGAGCCCCATCATGTCCCCCGCTGTGCAAGGTCTTGGGTGTGCGGAGGGGACGCCAGGTCTGGTCTCCATGGGCAGTGCAGGGGATGGGGAAACTGAGCCACGGGAAAGGAGGTAACTCAAAGCCACCCAAGAAACCCACCAGAGCTTCTAAATTTCCTCATTTGGACACTCAGTGTCATCCGTGACCCTCCCGTTTGTCCCTGAGGTTGCAAGGCCCAACTGCTGAGGAGCTCGAGCTCTGCTCGCCCCCTTGCTCCTCACTGAGGCTTTCTGGGGCTGGTTTGAGGAGGTCCCTCCATGAGAACCAACCCCCCAGAGCCTCCCAGGAGAGGCTGGGAGGGACCCGTGGCCTCCTGGCTCTTTCCTGCCCCCACCATCAGCGAGGCGACGGGAGCTCTCGCCTTGCCCCAGGGTGATGAGGCTGCTGCAGGTCTGCATGCTGGTCAAGGGGCTGGCGCGCATGATCAGGGTGATCTTCAAGGCCATCCCCAACCTGCTCAACATCATGTTCCTGCTCTTCATCCTCATGCTGGTAAGCCACTCGCTTCCCTAAGGAAATGCCCACCCGGCAGCGGGTCTGGGAACAGGCAGGAGGAGCCCAGGGCCCTTCAGGAAACACTCAGTCTTGGTCAGTGGGATCCAGTGTTAGCCAATGGTCATCAGATGCTTTCTGAGCTTCCTAGTCAAGCAGTAGAGCTGCCTTCCCTTGTCCTGGTTGGAAGATGCTGAGCACCCATCCCAGCACAGCCCGGGAAGGGACTGGTGAAGGTGGGACGCCCCCATCGCTGTCGTTGTGCAGGTCTTCGCCATGCTCGGCGTCATCCTCTTCAGCAACATCATCCCAACCCACTTCGGCAACCTGGGCAAGGCCCTGTATTCGCTCTTCGTGTGCGTCACTCAGGACGGCTGGCTCAACATCTACCAGGCCTTCAAGTGAGTGACCAAGGCCTGGGCCTTTGGCAGGGCCCTGAGCCAGCAGAGCCACCGCTGGGGGCACAAGGCTTGGGGACACCCGGGCATGGGCTCTACGCTGGAGGAAACACAGAGGATCCTTCTCTGAGAGAGACTCCTTGCTTGGATGGTGGCCACCACCGACTGTGAACCGGATTGTCCCTGTGCCTGGCAGGAGCGAAGGGAATGCTGTGAAAATAGGGGGTGCCATTTACTTCCTCATCTTCCTCACGGGCGGGACCTTCATCTGCGCCAACCTGCTGGTGGCCGTAGTGATGACGAGCCTGGAGGAATCTTTGATCTCCTGCAAAAAGAAGCAGAAGCAGGAGCAGGAGAGCAGCGAGGCTGCTCAGCCCATGCTGGAGGTAGGACCTGGCGGCCAGGGAAGGGCATCTTAAGCCAAGGATGGGGCTACTGTGGGCTGCAAACCTGCCTTGAAGTGACCCTGGAAGGGCCACGTATTGGGGTTGCCTCTAAAAACATCTCCTTGGGCGGCTGAACTAGGGTTGTCTCCCATGCCCAGTTCCTCCCTAAGGGGAGCTCCTCCACCTGGCAGTCCCCATCCTTCTCTTCTTGTCTTCTCCAAGAGCAGGGACTGCGGGAACACCCTGGGCATCACTTTGCAGCGCCTGATCACTTCATTTGCAGGCTCTGCTGGCACCAGAGGAACCTTGTGCTGCTCAAAAGGATCTTTGATTCACCCCACAGGGGGGTCCTTTAGAGTCATATCCAATCCCAACATGACGTCTCGTGTGTCAGAGGGATCACAGCACCCAGGAACCTTGTTCTGCAACACGTGGGTCCCTCAAGGGAGGGTTTGGGTCTGGTGCTCCTATTCTTTAGAGGACACCGACCTCCAGGGTGGGTCGTGTGGTTTGAGAGGAAGGGAGATGCTTTGTCAGGTAGAGACAAGGTCCTTCAGCGTGCAGACATGGTCCTATGGGGAGCTGAGGATTCCCAAGAGGAGAAACCCCCTGGGCTTCGGTTCCCTTGGGACTGTGCCCCAGGAGAAGACGTGGCCGCATTGCCGTGTCCAACCCCTCCAGGCGAGCAGCGAGGTGGTTGACACAGACCCTGAGCACAGCCTGAGGTTCCCAAAGACAGTGATGTGGGACAAGACCCCCGAGTTCACCTCCCAGGAGCCGCTCAGCGCCCACCTGCCCAACCTGAACAAGAAGAGCTTCAACAACCTCAGCATGCTCTTGCGTTCCATCCAGGACAACCTCACGCACTACAAGGAGATCCGTGAAGAGCTCAACACGTGAGGCCGGCTGCAAAATGCTTTCCTCTTAGCTGGCTTGCTCATAGGCTGGGTTAGGTGGAATGGGTCAGGGTGAGCGGATCTCAGGGGCTGCAGCACGGGAAGGGAAGGGAAGGGACATCCCCTCCTCTTACGGTGGTGTTTGTGGGCTGGGACCGGTGGGCAGAGGCGGACGCGGTCGCGGGGAAGCTCTTCTAACGCCGCCGGGTTGTGCCGCCAGCATCGTGGAGGAGGTGAGGGCCTTGGACTTCAACCAGGCGCAGGAGCAGGAGCTGATCATGCGGAGCTTCCTGAGCAGCGCGGACAACCCTTACTCCAGCCACCGGTGAGGCGTGGGCGCGTCCCCGGCGCTCCCGTCCTGCCGGGAGAGCCCCGCAGGGCCGAACCCCCTCCCCGATCCCAACCAGCATCACGGCTGGGCCGCTCCGTCCCTGTGTCCACCTTCCAGGAGGGTCCCGTCAGAGCAAGCCCTGTCCCACCGTGTCCCGGCCGGTGTCCTTCACACCCCTCCTCTGCTCCTTTCTCCAGGCAAACCTGACTGCCACTGAGGACACGCAGGACACCCTGCACCGCGAAGGGGTCACAAACGCGGTGGCCCCAGCTCAGAGCGCGCAGCCCCGAGGAGCGGACGCGACGGTGGAGGAGAGAAGAGGTGCCTGGCTCCGAGGAGGGCACATCCCGTCCCAGGCCTCCCGTGTGGGATGCCAGCACGGATGGAGGATGAGCAGCGGCACCGGGGCGGGTGGCACTCGTGCGTGCAGCAAGGCACCGGGCCGATGTGGCAACAGGCGGTGACACAGCGAGCTGTATCCCCAAAGGGGCTGGGAGGGGAGCAGAGAAGGCGAATCCACCCTCCTGGCACACGTTGCTGCCCGCTGAGCCTCACTGGAGAGCGGAGAGGCCGCCTGGAACTGCCTCCCTGCTGGGACAGCTGGAGTGAAAACAGTTTGGGGACCTTGGGGGACCAAAGCTCCCGATGTCTGAATCACCCTCCAGCCTCCCGCCCGCCGAACTGCTCCGTCCCCCCACGTCCCCGGCTGCAAGGGCATTCCCTGCCAGGCAGGGTTTGAGTGCAGGGCTCTGAATTGCTTTGTTTGCTCCCAAAAAGATGCAGCTCCCGGGACTGACCCCGCAGCTCTCAGCAGCCTGACGGGCAGTGGATAAATTTGGGAGAGATTTTATATTTTCTTTGCAGGGGGAGGGTATTTCGAGGAGGGTATTTGCAACCCACAGGTTGTGGCTGTGGAGCTTTCCTTGCAAAAAGAGAAAAAAAAAAGGAAAAAAGAGAGAAAAAGGAAAAACTGCGAGCCCGGTGATGACGAGCAGGTTGGCGGGGGGGGGTCAAACCTACCCACCCCGTTCCGCTTTAGCAGGAGAGGGCGGTGTCAGAGCGACCCCGCCCCCTGATTTGCATGCGGACCCCGCCCCCTTCTTGGCGCCCCGCTCCTTTAATGGTCCACCCCCTCGTGCTGGACGGGAAGAGGCGGCGGCAGCCAATCAGCGCGCGGCGTTTTCCGCGGGAAATCTGAATTTCGCGGCACGTCTTTTGGCGCTAAAAAAAAAAATAGCGAAAGAGAAAGGGAAGGGAAGAGAAAGAGCGAAGGAAAAGGAAGGGAAGGGAAGGAAAGAAACGGGAAGGACAGAGGGGCGCGTGGAGGAGAAGAGCCGGGGCCCGGGCCGCCCCCTCCACCCCGTCCGAACGCGGACGGGCGTCGGGGGCGCCTTTGGGGGAGAAACGCGCCTTTCCTGCAAGTTTTTGCCGGCCGCGGGTTCCCCCCACTCCCCCTAAGCTTTCCTCTCCCCTTGTTGCAGCTGCATCTGCAGCTTTGGAGCGGTTTTTTTCCTCTTTTTCTATTTTTTCCCCTCTTTTTTCCTTTTTTTTCTGGAGTTCCGGCCGCTGTCGGGGCCCCGCGGATCCCTCTGGCGGCCGCAGCCGGGCGGCTCCCGCAGCCCTCCCGCTCTTCCCGATCTCCCCCCCAACCCACCCACCCACCCGCCCACCCACGACCGGGTCGCGATGCTGCCCCCGGGCTCGTGAGCGCGCCGGGGCTCTCGGCAGGCCCTGCCCGATGCTGCGGCTCCCCAGGGGAGTGTCCCCCGGCGCGGGGGGGGCCGCCGTCCGCCCGCCCCCCCGCCACCCGCCGCCGCCGCCCAAGGCCATGGCGGTGCCGGGCGCTGCCGCCGGCCTGGGCAGCCCCGCGGGACCGGCCGGGGGCTTCACGCAGCTCTGCTCGCACGGGGCCCCCCCGGCGCGGGGGGGCGGCCTCTACAGCACCCCGCAGGGCCCCGCGGGCCGCAGCGTCACATCGGCCGCCGCGGGAAGGCTGCCGGTAAGGTGTCCCCGTCCCCCCCCGCACCGCTCCCTGCCCCGACCCCGGCCCTGACTTTGCACCGGCTTTTTAGAGGGTCTCCGGGATGGGAACGGGGCTGGGGGAGCTCCTGGCCGGGTTGCCCCCTTCGCTGGGGTCTGCACCCAAAATGTGGAGGAGGGCAAGGGCCAAAATCAGGAGTCGCGCTGAAATGGCCCGTGGGTTTCTCAACTTCCCCCGGGCCTGCGTGCCCGCAGAGCTGGCCTCGCTCTTCCGCTTCTCATTTATTTATTTATCTATTTTATTTATTTATTTATCTCTTTCTCTCTCCCTCTTTTTCTGTGCCCCGCGTGCTCGGGCGGTGGCTCCCATGGCAGAGCCCAGGCCCTTGCACAGCCCCGTTTCGCACTAAGGACGTGGAGGCTCTGCTGGCACCATCCCTGCCCTTGTCTTTGCTGCCCCGGCTTTGGGCTGTGACACCCCGGGTGGCCCGTCCCCCTCCCAGGGGACAAGGGGCCTTTCTGCTTCACCGCCGGGGCTTGGTTCCTGCAGACGCAGGGCTGTCCTGTTGGGGTTGGGGGGGCACGGTGGGGCTCGAAATGTGTTCATTGGGGATGAGGTTGAGCTGGGAGGGGTCCCCTCCCGCGTCCCTGTCCCCTCTGAGATGCGTGGGAAGAGCTGGGCTGGGACGTGTGTGGCTTTGAGGGGACAAGGGGACTCCTGACAGCCGAGTCCGGCTGTGCCCCTGTCACCGTGCGCTGGCCAGGGCTGCTTTTCCCAAGCTTTTTTGGGGCCAGGACTGCTTTTCCCAAGCCTGCCAGGCTAAGGAGAGAATGGGAAAACCTTGGAGAGGAAGTTGGGAATCCCAGTGCCAAGCGGCCATGCCCTTTGCCAGGCTTTTCCCATTGGGGCTCCCCTTCCGCAGGCCCCCCCGGGCTAGGCAGCCCCGCCGGCAGCTGAGCGTTTAATTCCTGCCTGTCCCGCTCCTGGGCACGTGTCCAGTCCCCACTGGGAGCCTCTGTTCTCCCGGGGCTGGGGGGGGCATCCCAATGCGCCTGCTGCTCCGCTCCGGCGTGGGTGGATGGGTGGATGGATGGATGGATGGATGGATGGATGGATGGATGGACGGATGCCCCCTGCCCACCGGGCTTGGTGCCAGCTCGGTGCCAGGGCTGACGGTGGCTCTGCAGTGCCTGCCTGGCCGGGAAGGGAGGCCACGCGCTACTCCCCCTTCCCATAAAACACCCATCGAATCCCGACAAAATCTCCCTCCTGCTCTCCTGAGCATGGCTGCGGGGCTCATCCAGGCTCCGGTGGTCCAAATGTTGGAGCTTTCTGTGCTGCTGGTGGCTGAGCGGTTACGGCCCCTCCGGAGATCCCGGATCACTCCCCCAGACGGAGCCATTGGAGCGCTTCCCTTTCCAGGCCCAAACGGCTCCGCAGAAGGCAGAGTGGCTCCTCAGGGATGATGCCCCCTGCGCAGCAGCCCGCGGTGCCGGCGTTTCCGCAGCCCGGCACAGCGCCGGGCTGGGAACGCCGTGGGGCGGCTCACTCGGAGCAGTTAGGCCTTGGTGCGGTGCCCTTTGCACGCGGAGCGGGATAAGGAGTGTTCGCTCCCGCTTCCCGGGCGTGCCAGCCACGTGCCGCCCACGGCACCGGGAAAGGGCGCCGGGAAAGGGCTCCCGCTCCGGCCGCCCAGCGCAGGGAGCCAGGAACGCCGTCCTGCAGCTGCTGCCCTCCCTCCGCCTCCTGCTTGGGCATCCCGGAGAGGGGAAGCGCCTCTCCCCACGGACACATGTTATTTCGGAGCCGTACGACCCAGTGCCGAGCCAGGCCTGGATATTTGTGCCGCCTGTGGCCACCTGGCATCTCCATAGGGCTACAAAGGAGCCTCGGGAAGAGGGTTGGCTTTGCTGGGGCTTCCAGCCTTTCCCACCCTGAGAAAACTGCTGGTGGAGCCGCTCGGGTGGGCGCTCGCAGGGGCCTTTTCGGGTTCTGCTGTTTAGAGCTCCTTGTCCCTTGGGAAAAGGGGGATCCCAAGGGGATCAGAGGCTGTTGTGTTCCCAGGAGGGCGCCTGGGGGGATCCGGGGCGGGGGGTGGACCTTGGGGGCTCCCCTACCCAGTGCATGGGGGTTGCTGCTCGCCGGGGCCAGCCTGGGGGTTGCTCCCTGGCTCCGGGGGGACGCGGGCGCCGCATTCCCACGTCCCGGCAGCGCGGGGGCCGGAGGAGCGGGAGACGCGGGCAGGGCCCGGGCAGGCCCGGAGCGCGGGGCGGGTGCTGCGGCGGCGCTGGCAGCCGCGCGGGGCCCCGGGGGGGATCGCGCCGCTCTGAAGCTTGGGCTGGGCGCAGGGTGCAGCCCCTGGCGCCGCGGCTGCGCCCAGGGCGGCTTGGCGGGGCGCCCGTGCTGCCCCCCGGGGGGCCTCTTGCCCTATCCCAAAACAAGGATCCCCCCCTCTGTATCCCGGTGGGAGCACCGGTGGGAGCACCTAGGTGGGGAGGGGGGCTGTGTGATGATGGGGGGGCGGCGAGGTGGACAATGTGCCACACTTGGGGACAGCAGAGGGGCTTGTCCCCTGCACCGGGCGCTCCGTTCTTGCTCCCCGTGTCCTGCCCGGCTCAGCTGTCGTCCCCCTAATCCCCCCCCGGCAGCTGGGACGGAGCCTCCTCCTTGTCCATTGTGTGCGGGGACAGGGAGACACCGGGAGCTCCGAAAGCTGCTCCCGGGCCTGGATCCCAGCCTGGGGCCTGGCGAGGCGGGGGCACGTTGTTCCCAGCGGGATCTGGGGGGTCGCGGGGCTGGCGCATGTGCCGGGGTCTGATCCGGGGCAGGTGTTTCCCACGCGCTCGGCACCGGCAGCTCCGGGGCAGAGCCGGGGGCGGCGGGGCTGGCGATGGAGCCGCCTTTGCCGGGGAAAACCTGCTGGGGAAGGGAGGGGAGGGAGCGCATTCCCACAGGAGCCGAGCTTGGAGCCGGCTCCCTAGCCGGCTGGGGGGCGGAAAACCGCCGGCAGCGCCTTTTCCGCCTGCCCTCTCGGATACCAAACCCCGCGGAGGCTCCAAGCGCCAGCCCGTGAGGCGGGAGCCGGCGTGGATAGCGGAGCCGCTCCGGGCGCGGGGACCATGCGGGATGCGCTCGTGGGGACTCTGTGGCCCGGCCCGGCCTGGGGGCAGGTACCGCTCGGAGACGGGGCTGGGGGTGCTGCTCTCAACCCGGATCTGCTGGGGTTGGTGGCTGGTTTGGGGAGTTTGCGGCTGCAAATCGCAGGGGATCTGCAAATCCCCAGGGATTTGCACCCCTAGAGGAGTGGGGGGTGTTTGGGATCCCGCCGGGAGCTCCTCGGGGCTGCACGTCCCCTCTCCTGCCCCTGGTGACACTGGCGGGTCCCCCCCAGCCCGGTGCGGTTTGGAGTGCGGCAGGACCGTCCGTGCGGCATCGAGCAGGACCGGACCCGGCTGCTCCGGTGCCAGCTCTGCATTCCCACCACCCGGGGAAGAAACCGGAGGAGCCGGTGGCGCCGCCGGGGCCGTTCCCGGGGCTCAGGGCCGGGGAGATCCCTGTGGATGGCGGGTGCTGGCGGCCGCGGGAGGCGCTCAGGCGGCCCCGGACGCATCCCGGGAGCAGTTGCGGGCGGGAGGGAGGTGGAAGGTCCCTCCACACCATTCCCACGTTCCTGCTGTGCCGGGACGGCGGCGCTGGGGCTTGCTCTGCTCTAACAGGGTTGGGGTTTTTATTTCTCCCGCTCCAGGCCAAGCGGAAGCTGGAGCTGGAGGGCCCGGGCCAGCCGGGACGTCCCGAGTTCCGCACTCCCAAGGACAAGGGCAGGAGCCTGGCCCAGGTGCCCAGCCCCAGGAGTAAGTGGTGCCGGGCCGGAGGGGAGGAAAGCGGGAGGCTGGTTTGGGATGGGGGGGACGGACCCTGTTGCTCCCCCCTTTGGGGCTCCTGCTCTCTGCACTGCCCCCAAATGACCCAAACTTCATCAGGAGGGCGAGGACCATGCCCAGCCGTGGGGCACCCACGTCCCAGCCTGAAGCAGGGCCTGGGGGGGGGTCTCGTTTCCCTGCAGCCCCCAAGTCCCCCGGCGAGAGATCCCGCTACGACACCTCGCTGGGGCTGCTCACCAAGAAGTTCATCCGGCTGCTGAGCGAGTCTCCCGACGGCGTCCTGGACCTGAACCGCGCCGCCGAGCTGCTCGAGGTGCAGAAGCGGCGCATCTACGACATCACCAACGTGCTCGAGGGCATCCAGCTCATCCGCAAGAAGTCCAAGAGCCACATCCAGTGGATGTAGGTGACGCAGGGAGGGAGGGAGGGAGGCAACGGGGGGCGGGAGACGAGCGGCGAGCCGGGAAGGACGGAGAGAGGCGGCTTGGGGAGGGCTGAGCGGAGCTCGTGTGCGGCGCAGGGGGACGGGGGTCTCGGAGGACGCGGCGGGCGCAGCCAAGCAGCAGGCGCTGCGCCAGGAGCTGGCCGAGCTGGCCAGGACGGAGAGGACGCTGGAGCGGCTCCTCCAGGACTGCGCCCTGCAGCTCAGGCAGCTGACGGACGACGAAGCCAACCGGAGATATCCTTGCGGGAAGAGCGCCGGAGCGGCGCCCGGCTGCCCCCCGGCTGCCCTCCCGGTCCTTCCCTCCCTTTGGGCACATCCCGGGTGGGCCAACGCGCTTCCCGGCATGGGGAGGCTGTTGGGAGCGGTGCGTTTGGCAGCGGGGCTGGGGGGCGCGGGGGGGTCTCCCTGGCGGCCGCGTGTTTTCCTATTCCCGCTCCGTGTCCACGCTGGCCTACGTCACCTACCGGGACCTGCGCGCCATCGGCGCCTTCGACGAGCAGACGGTGATCGCAGTGAAGGCGCCGCCGGAGACGCGCCTGGAGGTGCCGGATTGCCCGGAGGTGCGGGGGGAGTCTGGGGTGGGCACCTTCACCTAGAGCAGCCTCATCCGGAGCATCCCGCGGGATATCCGCAGGGCGGCCCCTGCTCCGCTGCATGGCGAGGCTGGGCTGTCCGTGTGTCCCACGGGGATGCTTGTCCCTTGGGGGGCTGCGGGAGCCCCCCCAGCGCACCCTGAGCCCCCCTAGGGTGCCCTGAGCCCCCCTTTCCCTCGCGGCAGGCCAAGCTGCAGCTCCACCTGCGGAGCACCAAGGGCCCCATCGAGGTCTACCTGTGCCCGGAGGAGATGCCGGAGGAGCCGCCCGCGGAGGAGCCCGTCCCCGCCGCACGCCGCCACGACGTCCCCTCCCCTGAGAACGGTACCCGGGGGGGCCGGTGGCCGCGGGGCCGGCTCGGCGCCCCCGGCCCCGGCTCAGCCGCCGCTCTGGCCGCCGCAGCGGAGCCGCCGCCGCCGCCGCCGCTGGAGGCCGGGCTGCTGGGCTCGCCGCGGCACCTCCTGCAGCACACCGAGGACCAGCTGCCCTGCGCCCCGGCCTACCCGGGCGCGGGGCCCTTCGTCGCCTGCTGCTCGCCCCCGCTGGCCCACGACGACTACCTGTGGGGGCTGGAGGGCGGCGAGGGCGTCTGCGACCTCTTCGAGGCGTACGACCTGGCCGAGCTGCTCGGCGACTGAGCCGGCCCCGCCGCCGCCTCCCGGCCTTCGGCCTCTTCCTCGGCGCGGTGCGGGACGCCGGTGGCAGCTCCTGCGGTGGCCTCGGTGGCGTCGCGGTGGCGGGTTGGTGTCTGCTGCCCTCATGGCCTTCCTCCCCTCTCCCGCTGCTCTGGTGCTGGAGGGGCTTTGTGTGCCGGGTTGGGGCTGCGGGAATTCCCAGCTCCCGTGCAAGGAGCTGCTCCCATCCCATCCCATTTCTGGCTATAGGAGAAAGAAAGAAAGAAAAAATAATCAAGCAGCTTCCCTCAGCATGGGGCCGTCTTGGTGGTGCCCCAGGGCACCGACACCTGTGCCTGGGGGTCCGCTTGTCCCCACGTCCTTCCCCATGTCCCCCGCTTAGGCCGGTGCTTTGAGGCTGGGACTGGTCCCTTTGGGGCGTTTTGGGGAGGCGAGAGCCGTACGGATCACGTGCACGTTGAGCACATTCCTCATTCCCGGCTCTAGAAGCCGCGGGAAGCGCCTTGCCAGGATGCCAAGCGCTCGCCACGGGGTTTTTAGGAGGATCCAGCCCCTCCAATCCTCCCCTTCAGCATCTTCAAGCTATTTGTACTGGGGATATTGAAACCGGATCCCGGCGCCGATCCGGATGCGGCCGCTCAGGGGTTGTTCTCGGCCTCAGCACCGTGGGCGCCTCGGGGACGGTCCTGCTGGGAACAGCGTCCTGGGATGCGGGAACACGAGAGCCAACGGCGAGCGGAGCTGATCCCCAGCGCTGTCCCTGCCCTCCCCTCGCGTCTCCGAGCCCTTCCCCTTGGGAATTTGCTAGGAAATGGGTCCCGGAGGGGTTGCTTTGGGCTCCGGGTGTTGTACGATGTACATAACGATTGCACTGTATTTATAGGGGACCCGCCTTCCGACACGGCGGCGTGGAAGGTGTGTTTGGGGTTCGGGTTTTTAAACGCGTGTATTTAAGTTCTCCTGCAGTGTGGCTTGGACTCTTGTGGGTGAGAATGTGTTTTATTGGAAAAAAAAAAAGAGAACAGAACGAGAAGCAAAGGGAAAAACCTCATGGCACTTGATGTTTTCCGCTTGGAGGGAATGAAAAGAAATAAAGACTTTGAGTCAAAGAGCTTGTGCTGTTGGGGGGGCCCGTGGGGGGAAGGCAGACGCGGGGCTGGATTCTCTCCTTGCTCCTTGAGTCTAACCCGGGAACACAGAAGCTCTGGGGAGAGGAGGAGGCCACGGGCTGTGTTGGGATGGGGTGGGCTCGTGTCCTACAGCATGGGACCAACCCAGGGTCTTGGGGCACTGAGAGCCGGTGATGACGGTGACATCCCCCAGTGCTCAGTGATGTCCCCTGGCCCTGAATCACTTGTCTGATCGTATCCGGCTGGGCGGAAAAGGAGGAAGAGGAGGAGGAGGAGGAGGAGGAAAGGCCAGGGCCAGGGAAGCCGAGGGAGGGGCACGGATGGACGGCTCCGTGTCCCCCTGTCCCCGGGCGTGGGACGCAAGTGGCACCGGCCCTGCTGGCAGTCCCCAGGCTGGCCAGGAGGTGGCAGGACCCCCCTAGGAAACAGCCCGTGTCCCAGTGCCTGCTCCTGCCGGGAGGGGGCTGCTCTGGGTCTGGGGGGGAGAAGGGACTGGGTTATCTGGGGGGTCCCAGGGGAGGTGGGAAGCTCGGGATGCACCGGGAGAGGCGGGTTCGGGGCTCCGCGCGCTCCGGAGGCGCTGGATTTGGCTGGAGCCTTGGGCCCGCTCTGGGCGTTTGGCCTCAAAGCTGCATTTTCCTGGCCCCTTCTCCAGGCAATGGGAGGAAAGGAGGGAGGAATGGGAAAGGCAGGAGAGAGGAAGGGGGAGTCTGGCATCCCATACAGGAAGATCCCAAATCCAGTCCTTCCCACCAGGCTGGGTTCAGCCCAGGCAAGTGAGCAGCAAGATAAACCCCTGGAATTCTGTTGCTGTGAAGGGCAAAGCGCCCTGGGAACCAACACCGGCCGCAGGAGCCTCCACACGAGACACGGCCCCGGCCTCCTTCCCTGCTTCTCTTTCCTGTTATTTGTGACCGGCTCCTTCTTCCCCTTTCTCCTTCCCCCAGAATCTCCCGTTTGTCACTGCCAGCCCTGTCCCCTCGGGGACATCTCGGAGCGAAGCCGCGCTGTGGCACGAGGAGCTTGGGGCAGCCTCATCCTGCCCTCGAGCCCCTGCCTGTGCCCAAGGGGGCTGGTGGTCCCCACGTCCCCTGCGGTGCCGGACCACCCCACAGGCCACCCTTGCCACCCACCCCTGCTTGTCCCATGGGTGCTGGACCCAGGGATCTGGGACCTTGGGACATCGGGGTGATGGAGACCTGGACCCCGCTGATAGCGAGGAGGCTGAAGGGTTTGGCCTTCCTCCCTGGATCCAGGGATCGGGGACCTTGGGACATCGGGGTGATGGAGCCCTGGACCCCGCTGATAGCGAGGAGGCTGAAGGGTTTGGCCTTCCTCCCGGGGCCGCCTCGGCAGCGGCTCTTCGCCTTTAACGGGCCCGCGGCCAAGCGGCGGGGCGGGCGCGCGCGTGACGGCGGCGGCGGGGCGGGAACGAGCGAGCGAGCGGGCGGGCGGCAGGAGAAGCCGGGCGGCGCAGCCCGGCCGCGCGGCGGGCACGGGGCGCCACGGGACGGGGGGCGCGACGGGACGGGGGGGCGCGATGGGATGGGGGGCACCACGTCAGCGGGGCCGTGCGGCGGGCACGGGGCGCGCGGCGGGCACGGGGCGCTGAGCGGCGCCGCCGGCGGGAGCGAGCCCCGGGCCGCGCCCCCGGCCCCGGCTGCAGCCCCCAGCATGCCGGAGCAGATGAACGTGGCCGAGTTCCTGGCCGTGACCGGCGAGGACCTGAGCGCCCCGGCCGCCGCCTTCGCCTCCAAGATGCCCAAGTGCCGGGGGGCGGTGGGGGCGCTGGAGGAGGTGAGTGGGGCTGGGGGGGGGAAGGGGATGCGCTCCCCCCTTGGGAAACACCCCCCTCCATACGCGCACCCCCCTTCCCGTTTCTCCCAGGGCTCCAGAGGTGCTGGTGCTTGCAGCGCCCGCCCTCCCTGGGGCGTCACCCTCTGCTTTTGGGGGGCCCCCTCCATAGGAGGCTGGTGCAGCGTTCGCCTCGCTCCTGTTTTTGTTTCTTGCCCCGGGGGCCGTATCCTCCTTGCAAAGGAACCCGGGGGCTGGAAAACTTTTTGGGGAGGTTTGTGCCATCCCTGATACCCCTCAAGCTGTTGGGTGGGCTGGTGTGGGGGGCCGGTGCTGCGTGGGGCCGTGGGACAGCCCATGCTCGGGGCTCCAACCCCCCAAAGTGCTTGTGCCTCCTTCCCTTGGCTCTGGGACTTTGGGACCTCCAGGGTGTCCCTTGCACCCTCAGCACCCATGGGTGCCCTCGGGGTCAAGAAGAGCAGCAGCCTCCAGCTCTGCCCTTCGGAGAAGATGCCGGTGGTCCCGGAGCGATGCCGCTGGCGTTAAAAAGCCGAGCAGGGTTTTAGCCCCCGCTTTGCAGCTCCGGCATGGGAAGGGCTGGGATCCGGCCGGGCTCCTTCCCCCTCTCCTGCATTTAATTGAGGCGCTTTCCAGCTGGTGCCGTGTCCTTTGCCAGCTCCTCTTAGCTGAGGAATGGCTTTGAAGGAGAGCCAGGTCGCACCGGGGAGCGGGGCCAGGTGCCAGAGCCAGGGGCCCCTGCTTGGCCCCCAGCTTTGGGCTCCCAGCCGCAGGACGGGCCGGCGAGGAGCATCCCAGCACGTGCGCCCGCCGCCGGCCCGTCCCTCCTTTTCCCTTGGCCTGGGGTGGGAGGGAGCGGAGGGAATTTTGTTCGGCCGCTTGGCGTCCTTGGGGCTGCGCTGGATCCGGGGCCCGCAGAGGTTTCGTCTGCGCCGCGAGAGGCAACGGGGAGGGGAAAGTGGGGCCCAGATGGGATGTGACTTGGCCCAGAGCCCGTCTGAGCTCGGGGCCCTGCAGTTGGATTTTCCTGTGAACTGACGTGTTCTGGGGGCTGAATCCCCCCTGCTCCTCCGCTCTGCGCTGCATCGGGCACCCGCCACCGCTGCTGCAGCCGCCCCGTGCACGGGGCTGCGTTGGCTTCTTGCAAGGCCAGGGCAGCAAAGCAACTCCCTGGGGTCTGGATTGGCTCCGGTCGCTCTCCTGTCTTCATCCGCTGAAGCCGTTGGGAAGGGAGGGGGAAATGGGAGATCCTTGTCCCTTGTGCAGCGATCGGCCGTGTGCTGGGGGGTGCTGAGCCCCCATGCTGCCCTTTTGGACGGGCTAAAAGGTCTACCCTGCACCCAGGGTGTCGGGTGGCACTGGGTGCTGCTTGCCCAAGAAGTGCCCTGCAGGCCCTGGGGGCTCTGGATCCAGGCGGGATAAGGGTTTCTCCCATTGGGGATCAAGGTGAAAAGCCAGGCCGGGGTGACGGATGCGCTCGGGGTGCCGGCGTCGCATCCGCGTTGCCGCCCGTCGCGCTGGCACGGGGACCGGTTTGGCGTCCTGGTACCGGCAGCAGCTCCGGCGCCGAGCGGCACGAGCTGGTCGTGGGAAGGGGAGGAGGAAGAAAGGCCCCCATTGAGCGGCCGCCAGGGATGCAGGGAAGATCCAAGCGCTCCCGCTGCTCCCCCGGCTGCGAGTGGCAGCCGGGGCGACCTGCCCCGTGCCCAGGGGACACGGAGCGCTCCCTTCCCACCGCTGCAGCTGAGGTTTCCTCTTCCCCAGTTTCCTCTTCCCCAGGCTGAGCCTTTGGCAAGAGGAGTTTTCCGGAGCCGTGCCCGGGGGTTACACCCTGTTGGGACCTTTGCTGCCACCCCAAGGCAAGCGGGTGCCTCAGGAGCACCCAGGAGCAGCAACGGGACACGGGTCGCTTGGGGACCCCAGCCGCTCCTTGCTGCTCCCAGGGCCCAGACAGAGGTGGCAATTCCCAGAGCTCATCCTGAGGCTCCCCTGGGCAGCCATCCCATGGGAGACGAAGCAACCGCTTCCCGCTTCTTCCCTCCACTCCGCTTCCTGGCCCGGCCAAATCCTGCCTCCCTCGGAGCCGGGCGGACCTCGCTGTCGGGAAACCGGCCTTGACATCAGCCCCAAAACCTCCGGCGAGCGGCTCTTTCTTGCAATTCCTCCGCGGTTTCATCCCTCGCCCTTCTTGCCGTTCACGCCCTCCAAATATTTCCAGCCTGTTATCATGCCTCTGGTACCTGCGGCGCAGCCAAGCCGCCGTTAACCCTTTCCTGATGGAGCCGTCCGCAGCCGACTGCCTCCCGCGCTGCTTTTCCCAGTGTTCCGTGTTCAGAGCTTGCAGGTCGGATGCATCCTGGTTGGATGCGGGGAGGTGCTGGCAAGAGAGGGATCGGGGGGGGTGACCTGGAGGTCTCCATTGTGGGGTGAATTGGGGGGTCCCTGCGCCTACCATCCTGCACATCCATGGAGAGCAGCATTCCTGCCTCCAGGATTTGCTGTCCGTGTGGTTGGAGGCCTTGCTGGGACGTGGAAAGATGCGGAATGTGTTTTGGGCTCTGCATGGAGCCCTGGCTCCATAATGCCTGGGCTGGGGGCAGTCTGGCCGCCCCTGTATCGCAATGGGGTTGCTCTGGGGGCATTTCCCATGGGTACTGGAAGCCACTTGGGTCCAAACAGACACTATCCGCTCCCTGCAGCCGCAAAGCCCCCGCGCTCCCTGGGAGCCGAGAGCACCCGCCTGTCACCCTGCACTGCCCTCTCGCTCGCGCGCAGCTGCCCCGGGCGCAGCCAGAGCCCTTCCTGGCAGCGTACGGGGCCCGGGACGGAGCCGCGTCCCAAGGCCGGTGCCGCCACGGGCCGGGGTCCCTGGGGCTTGGCTGCGGCCCCGCACGCCCGCGTGGCAGAGGGGGCGGCCGCGCTCGGCACGGGGTTTCACCCGTGTTCGTGTCTGCGCTTTCCAGAGCCTGGACGGGGACCACGCCATCCTCCAGAGGATCAGGAAGTACGTGAAGGCCATCCACGTCTCGGGGCTCAGTAAGTGCCGCTCTGGGAGGCACCGGTGTCCCGGCGCATCCCCGCCGGAGGACGCGGGATGCAGGGGGGGTTGCTCCGAGCACGCCGCATGCACCGGGTGCCGTGGGGCTCTCACTGGGGCTGCCCCCTGCCCAGCGCACGCCGAGAACGAGGAGCAGTACAGCGAGGCCCTGGAGACCTTCGGCAACAACCACCTGGCGCAGAACAACCACGAGCTTTCCACCGGCTTCCTCAACCTGGCCGTGTTCACCCGCGAGGTCACCGCGCTCTTCAAGAACCTGGTAGGGCCCCCGGGGGACGGTACCCGGCTTGGGAAGACCCTCCCGGGCGCACCCGGAGCTGGGCAAGCGCTCGGTGCCCTGCGCCCACCCGGGGCTCCAAGCGCATCCGAGACCCCCGTGCCGCGTTCGGCCGCTCCTTCCCGCGGCCGCCGTGATCTGCTTTGCGCCGTGCTCTTCCTTGTTTATTTATCCCTCTTTCCCTCGTTTTGCTTTGATTGCATCTCTGCCAAGAAAGGGAATCCAAGTGGCCCCCGGGGAGCGGGAGGGAGCGGCGGTTCCCTGCTTCCCTCCTCTGAAAAGCTGCTTTTTGTTTCGTTTTCCTTCTCCTTGTTTTCCGGGGAGGCGGGAGCCCGCAGGGAGCTGGCCCTGCGCTGCCCGGGCAGCTCCTGGCGCCCAGAGAAGGGGCATTTCTGGCTCCGGAAAAGGCTGAACTGCCCCCATGCCCATTGGGAGTCTGGGGGGCTCATTTGGGGACATCCTCTGCCGCGTTCCCCATCCGGGTCCCCCTGCTCCCAGCTCGCTCTGCCCGGAGCCCCGCGTGCTCTCCCGGCGCTTTCCGGGAAAGCAGCCGGGCAAAGGAGTCCGACCGGTTCCTGGGACGAGGGAAGCGCCGCGTGCGGCCGTGCCCCAAGCATGGGAACGGGCGCCGGGGCTGCTGCTGGGACCGCCCGGCCGCATCCCCGCTCCTCATCTTCCTCCCCGAGGCCGAAGGCCAGCGCAGGGCCGCGTCCTCGGAGTGGGGATGAGCTGCATCCCTGCAGGGCGCCGGGGGTCCCGGCAGCGGGGACGCGGCTTGGGATGACACCAGGAACCTATTGGGTGTCACAGAGGTGCCTGCTGGGGTCCCCCTGCCAGGGAAGGGGGGACAGAGCAGCGATGGCACCGGGGGGGTAACAGGAAGGGCCCCGCTGCCCCCTGCGCCGCCCCTTGCAGCCCCCTCAACCCTCGGCGGGGCCGTCCCCGCGCCGTGGGGACACGGGGACACGGTGCCATCGCCACGCGCCCTCTCCGCCCGCGGCAGGTGCAGAACCTCAACAACATCGTGTCCTTCCCCCTGGACAGCCTGCTGAAGGGGCAGCTCAAGGACGGGCGCCTGGTGAGTGCCCGGCCCAGGGGCAGGGCGGCCGGCGGAGGTGGCACCGGCCCCACGCCGGGGACGTCGGGCAGCACCCACGCAGGGGATGGGGACGGGTCCCCGTGGCGGGACTCGGGTGGCGCCATGGGGGCCCTCAGCTCTGCCCCGCTCCTCCGCAGGACTCCAAGAAGCAGATCGAGAAGGCCTGGAAGGATTACGAGGCCAAAGTGTAAGTCGCTGCCGCCTCCCTAATCCCTGGCGCACAAAGGGGTTTTGTCCAGGGGCTGCGGCCGGTGCCCGAGAGTTAGAGCCGAGTGGGAAAATCCTCGTCCCCTTATCCCCGCTGCCATCCTCCCTGCTGGAAGGACATGAACATGGAGGGACTCTTTCCTCTTCCTCCCTGCGGGTGCATCCCGCTGCCCCATCCGTGCATCCCGCCTCCGCCGCGGGACCCTTTCCCGCCTCCCGCCCGGCAGAGGGAAGATGGAGAAGGAGAAGGAGCGCGCGCGCCTGGCCGGGCTGGCCCAGGCCGAGGCGGCGGCGGCCGAGGCGGCCGAGGACGCGCAGAGGGAGCGGCGCCTCTTCCAGCTCCACATGTGCGAGGTAGGAGCCGGGGCAGAATCCCGGCGGGAGCTGGGCAGGGATGCGGGATGCGGCGGCGCCCGCGACCCCCCGGGAGGCCGGGGCTGCCGCTGCAGCGGCTCGGGGCCGGGCGCCGCCGCTGGGGCTTGGCCAGATGAGTCACTCCTGTGAATAGCAGCACTGTTAAATAAATAACAGCACATGGGGAGGCTGCTCCGTGTGCCGGGGAGGGGCGGCCGCCAGGCCCTGCAGAGAGGGGCTGCGCGCGGGTCCTGCACCCTCTGTGCTCCTTCTGGGGGGATTCAGGCTGCGTGCGGGCCAGGGGATGGTTCTGCGTGCGTTGCATGCATGCATGTGCATGTATGCATCATCTGCATGCAGGGTTTGCTGCTCCTGGGGTGGGGATGTGCTCCTGATTCTCCCTGAGATTGATATTGAGGGGGTTGGGAAGGCCAGATCCTGATCGGTTGCAGTGCTGGGAATATCCCCCCGCTCCCGCTGGGGCTCTCCTGCTGCCTCCCTTGGCCGCAGGGAACTTCCCCGGGAGCCCGGTGTCCGTAGGCTTCTGTGCTCCTCTCCAGCTGGGACTTTGCTCAGGGCTGGTCCAGCGCTCCAGGCTCCGGGTGGGAATCCTGCTTGCTCGGCCGCCCCTGAGCACCTGGAGCGGTTTAAACAACCCCTCGTCCCAGAGCTTCCAGCTGTGTCTGGGAAAAGGAAAATGAGCATCGATGTGGCCCAACCACGCACCCCTCCCAGGGAATGGGAGCTGGAGCCTGGACCGGGACCCAGGTGTCCTGCCCCATCCCTGGCTCCGCAGCAGCGGGAGCTCCCGCCCGGCGTGTCGTTCCTGCACCCTCTGCTCCGTGGCCCAGCATGGTGCCTTCCCCTGGGCCGGGCTGCCCTTTTTGACAATTCTCAGCCCTTCAATCCAGTTTCTTGGCACGTTTATCCACCCTGCAAATCGCTGCACGCGGGTCCTGATCCCCGCTATCCCCCGGGCATCGCCGGTGCCGGCACAGCGCTCGGGCCGAGGTTCCCCTGCGGCGTTTTGCCCTTTTCCTGCCCCATGCCGGCGCTCCCAGCGTCTCCCCGCCCTGGAAAGGGCCTGGGGGGCTCCGCAGCTGGACGGGCGCTGGCGGCGCGGCCGCCTCCCCCTCCGCTCGCCTCCCGCTCGCGATCCCCATGGGAGAGCGCGCCGGCGGCCCGGAGGAAACGTCCCCTCCCGGGCGACCTGCAGCTGCGCGAGCCTCGCGGCGGGTCCGCCGAGGGAGGCTCCTCTTGGCTCTCACCCACGTTTTGAGTTTTTCTTTTCTTTCCCTGTCCTCGGTTGATCGGTTCGGTTTCCGAGGCCGGAGCGCCGTGCGCGCTTTTCCCCCGAGACGTCCCCGTGGAGGCGCAGGGACCTCCGGAGCTGCTCCGTTGCAGGCGGTGTCTGCCCGAGATGCGATTTTGGGAGCAAAGGGGTCGCGTCTTGAAAATATTTGGCCTATTTCATGTTTTCTTCAGCTGCGCTGGGTTGGGGTTATTTATTAACTCCAGAAGTAATAAGCAGCGAGTGAGCAGGCTCCGTTGGTAACCCCAGGGGCCTGCCTTGGCCCTTGAACTTCCCAGGGCTTGGAGGGCTTCCAAATCCACTTTTTTTTTGTCCTGAGGGTGGTCCCCAGCAAGCTGCCTTCCAACCCTGCCTCTTGACTCGGCATCCTGAAGGCGAGCCAGGGTTTAACCGCTCCTCCCTTTCAACGTCTTCTCCAACGGGAGCAAGGAATGCTGGTTTCCGAGCCGCTTCGCCATGGTCTTCACCACCATCTCACCCACCGCGCTCTTCCTCCTGGGGGTTTGCAGCCGCTCCCGGCTTTTGCTGCCTAACCCGGTGCCTTCTCCCTCCCCAGTACCTGCTGAAAGCCAGCGAGAGCCAGATGAAGCAAGGGCCGGATTTCCTGCAGAGCCTCATCAAGTTTTTCCACGCTCAGCACAAGTAGGTGCTGCTGGCGAGCCGGGGCAAGGGTGGCTTCTGCTGCGCCACTGGGGAGAGCGGGGCAGGGAGCACGCGGTTGCATTGGCCAACGTCCTTGGTTGGGCTCCAGTCGTGGCAATCCGGCCTTGCGCCAGCGTGGATCCTCATGAGATGAGAGAGGAGCTTCTACTCAATGCAAGGCCAGTCCCGTGTCCCCAGATATTTGGGGTGTCCCCACTCCTTGGGCTGGACTCGTCCTTCAGGAGTGTCTCTCTCTAGGCCCTACTAGCTGGGGAGCCCCAGAGCGAAGCAGCCTCCTGGGAGGTTGCTCATTTCTCCTGTCACGTTTCCCCTAAATAACCTCTTTTTTCTCCACTCTCCCCATTTGCATCTCTCCTTCATTGAATGAAATAAATGCCCAGTTTCTTCCAAGATGGCTGGAAGGCTGCCCAGAACCTCTACCCCTTCATTGAGAAGCTCGCCGTGTCCCTCCACGCTGTAAGTCCCCCGCTCTTCTGTCCGGCCCTGCTCAGACACCTGCTAAGAGGCCACGTTTCCCTCTCGTGACACGGCCCCCGGCCCCCTGCGCCAGCCCGTGGGGCTGAGACCCCCTGCGTTCAGCGCAGCGCTGACGGCAGCCGCTTCGCTTCCCAGCTCCACCAAGCCCAGGAGGAGGAGGTGAAACAGCTCACGCAGACGCGCGATTCCCTCCGGAGCATCTTGCAGCTGGAGAGCAAAGAGGTGAGACCCGGAACAGGGAAGCTGGGATCGACGGGGACATTCACAGGAGGTGGCAGAGAGGAGGACTGAGGAGCACCGGGAGAGGGGCAAGGCCTGCAGGAGCTCTCCTGTCCTGATGGGCACGTTGCCCATGTCCGGGCACTGTCCTCCAGCTGCAGGTCACTCTGGCATGGACACCACAACAGCTTCTCACTCCTTTTAATGCCTTTTTTTGGTTTGTTTGGGTTTTTTTCTGGTGAGTTCAGGAAAACCTGAGCAGGAAGAATTCTGGCAGCGGTTACAGCATCCACCAGCACCAAGGGAACAAGCAGTACGGGACAGAGAAGTCGGGGTTTCTCTACAAGAAGAGCGATGGGTGAGGGCAAGTACAACAACCAGAGAGCAATGAGCAGGAGCGGTGGTGGTCTGGGGTGATGGGGAGATGGAGGTCATCAGGGATAGGCAGTGAGCAGGAGCGACGGTGGTCTGGGGTGATGGGGAGATGGGGGTCATTGGGGCTGAGCAATGAGCAGGAACAACGGTGGTCTGGGGCAATGGAGAGATGGGAGTCATCAGGGATGGGCAATGAGCAGGAGCGGAGGTGGTCTAGGGTGATGGAGAGATGGGGATCATCAAGGCTGGGCAATGATTCCTCTCCTTCTCCGGCTCAGGATCCGGAAAGTGTGGCAGAAGAGGAAGTGCGGGGTGAAGTACGGGTGTCTCACCATCTCCCACAGCACGGTGAGCTCCAGGGCACCTCAGCCTTGAGGTTGCTCAAAGAGCACCCGTGTGTGCACTGCCCTTCGCGAGCGGGACCCAGGGGCCTCTGCTCCTTCCCATCTTCCAGAGGATCCTCCCTTCAGCTGGAAAGCCCCAGCTCCCCGCTGTGGGTCTCAGCAGGAAGGCAAGCCACCACCAGACAAGGACATCCAAGCAATGCCAGACCAGATGGGGTAGATGTTTTCTGGAGGACCCACCTGGTCCTGGATTGCATCCTTTGAGTGTTGTTGGTTTGAGGTCGGGCTTAGTTTGGCCAACGCTTCCTTAAAGTCTCACCTGGAGAAACAGGAGCTCAGCAGAGCCCGGGCCTGGAAATTCCCATGGGGAGCTCCCCGCTCGCGTGTCTTGTCCCCGCGTTTTGCCACGCGCCGACGCGGCGCGCGGGCGGTGGGAGGGAGGCGGCTGGGCAAGGAGGACGAGCTGGGCGTTGAGGGCCCGGAGTAGGTCAAAGGGGATGAGGCCCTTGTGGAGGCCGGGGCCGCCCCCTGGGGGTGGAGGCCCTGAACTGCAGAGGAGGGAGAAACGAGGACGGATCCCGGTGGGTTCCCTTGAAACGGGAGCGCGTGGAGGGTCCAAAGCCTCCGGCAAAGGGACCATGGAGAGGTCCAAGACCTCCTGCAAAGGGAGCTCGCAGGGGTCCAAGCCCGTCTCAATGGCGCTGTCATCCCAACGGGGTCAAGAGCCAGAGGGGCCCTCTGGGCTCGGGTGCCCTGTTGACGCGGTGGCCGCTGCAGGAGAGCCGTGCTTGGCCATGCCCATCCGTCCACAGGCGCGTCCCGAGCGGCGGCGGCTCCTCCTCCTCGGCACCGCAGCCCTCTGAGGTGCCGCTGCCCTTGCTGCCCGCAGATAAACCGGCCCCCGGTCAAACTGAACCTGCTCACGTGCCAAGTGCGGCCTCACGCGGAGGAGAAGAAGTGCTTCGACCTGGTGACCCGTGAGTGCCCGCAGGGACCTTCCCGCGCACGCTCCGTCATTGCCCTCACCCGGCTGGGATTTGTCCCGGCGTTCCCGTCCGGAGGCGGCGAAGGGCGGGAATGTTGACATCTGCAGCCCGGCCGCCTCCGGGTCCACTCCCTTTGCCAAGGGAGGTTCTCCGAGCCGGTCCCGGCGGGTTCTCCCTGCTCCCCGCGGGGCTCGGCCCGGGCACCCTTTGCCCTCCTAATCCGCCTGGGCGTCTCCTGGGCTGCCCGTATGAAGGAAGGACAAATCCTTCCAAGGAATAGGGTGGGATCTGCCAAGGTCGGGGCATTTGTGACCCAAAGGCGAGCGTGGAGCAAGGATGTGGTGACAAAAGTGGTTTATTTATTTATTTATTTTAATGCAGCCCTTTGGAATCATTTCAGACCCTCTTCTGAATCTCCCCCTCACCGTTTTCTCCCCTCCTCTTCCTCCCCGCAGACAACAGGACCTATCACTTCCAAGCGGAGGATGAGCAGGAGTGCGTTGTGTAAGTGACGTGGCCCATCCCTACCCTGCGAGGTGGGCAGAGGCCCCGCTCCAAACCCCCATCGTGGGCGAAGCATCTGGGTGCAGGAGACGGGGCTTCATCCCTCCTCCACGTGCCCTTGGAGCCCCCCGGGAGCGCGGGGCCGGCTTGGCGCGAGAGCCGCTGGCCCCGGGTGGCGGCGGGTGGCCTGACGCCGTCCCCCGCTGCCCAGCTGGGTGTCGGTGCTGCAGAACAGCAAGGACGAGGCGCTGAGCAACGCCTTCAAGGGCGAGCCCGACGGCGGCGCCGCGGCGGCCGGCGCCGCGCCCGACGGCGCCTTGCACGACCTCACCAAGCTGGTGCTGGCCGAGGTGAAGAACATGCCGGGGAACAAGCAGTGCTGCGACTGCGGCGCCCCGGGTAGGCCGAGCCGCTGGGGATGGCGCCGCTGCCCCCGGGGACGGGGACGAGCGCCGCGGGCTCCGCGAATGTCACCTGGGAGCGTCCCCTGCCCGGCGGCTGTCGCTGAGCCCGCCCGCGGCCGCCCGCAGACCCCACGTGGCTCTCCACCAACCTGGGCATCCTGACGTGCATCGAGTGCTCGGGCATCCACCGCGAGCTCGGCGTGCACTACTCCCGCATCCAGTCGCTCACCCTGGACGTGCTCAGCACCTCCGAGCTGCTGGTAAGCGCTTCCCTGCGCCTGCTCCGGCTTTTGGGGTCCCACAACATCGGGGAAGCAGTTTGCTAAAGGGGGGAATGCGGGCACCCCCTTAAAAGCAGCTTGCCCTGCGGAGGGACATCCTGGGAAGATGCTGGTACAGGGAAAGCCGCCGGGAGCTGATGCATCCACGGGGTTGACAAGCCACAAAGTGCCAGGTCGGGTCACGGGCCCGGCGTCCCCCCTGCCCTGACTGTCCCTTGCCCCCTTCCCGCTCAGCTGGCCGTCAGCATCGGGAACAGCCGCTTCAACGAGATCATGGAGGCCGCGCTGCCCATGCAGGACAGCCCCAAGCCCACGGCCGGCAGCGACATGTGAGTCGGGGGGCCCGCAGGCGGCACGAGGACGGGGCGCTGTGCCCAGGAGGGGACCCTGCTCCCAGAGCGGAGCTGCCCCTTTCCGGATGCTTTCCGTCCCATCCCGAGGCTTGGAGCGGGAGGCGCGGGTCCCGCTGCTCCGTGACTCCCATGACGATGCCGCCCCCGTTCCTGCAGGAGCGCCCGCAAGGAATACATCGTGGCCAAGTACATGGAGCGGCGCTATGTGCAGAAAGGCGCCCGGGACGCCCCGCAGCGCCTCTGCGACGCCATCCGCGCCCGGGACCTGCTGGCCCTGCTCCGAGCCTTCGCCGAGGGCCATGACCTGACCAAGCCCCTCGCTACCCCCGAAGGGCAGGTAGGCTCCCGCCGAGGGCACCCCGGCGAAGCGGGGGGCTCCTCCCGCCCTCGCTGTGCCCGGGGCGCCCGGGGACGCTGACGGTGCCGCCCCGGCCGCGCGGCAGGAGCAGGGCGAGCTGCCGCTGCACGTGGCCGTGCGCTGCGCCGACCGGGCCTCCCTCCCGCTCGTGGACTTCATCATCCAGAACGGGTGCGTGGGGACGGGCACGGGGCAGGACGGGCACCCCGGGGCCCTTTGGCGGCTCCCGGCCGTGAGTTTCTCCGCGTGATTCGGCGCAGGGGGACCCTAGACCGGGTGACGCAGGAGGGCAACACGGCTCTGCACTACGGCGCGCTCTACAACCAGCCCGACTGCCTCAAGCTGCTGCTCAAAGGCAAAGCCTCCTTGGGCATGGGTAGGGGCACCGCGCGGCTCCGGGCGCCCTTCCCACGGGATGTGGGCAGGGGGCATCGCCTCAGCTGCACCCCCTGCCCGGCGCAGTGAACGCAGCGGGGGAGACGGCCCTGGACGTGGCCAGGAGGCTCAAGCACGCCGAGTGCGAGGAGCTGGTAGGTAGCAAAGAGGGGCACCCGTGGGTGGGCAAAGGGGCGCAGGGGCCGCTGAGCGCCCAGCCCGGGGCTGTCCCGCAGCTGGAGCAGGCGCAGCTGGGGAAGCTCTCGCTGCAGGTGCACGTGGACTACGACTGGGAGCCCCCCGCCGAGTACCCCTACGACAGCGAGGACGAGCTCGAGGAGAAGGTACCGCCGCCCTGCCCAGCGCCGCGGTGGCCTTGGGGGGGTCACTGCTCATATGTGGGTCCCTAACCCCCCCTGCTCCCGGCAGCTGAGCCCCTTGCAGCGCTCCTCGAAAGGCCCCGCGGCCGCCTGTCCCCAGAGCCGCTGGAGCTGCGCGGGCATGGACGTCACCAACAGGACCTACGAGAGCATCGTGGTGGCGGCGCGGCCCGCACCCCGCCGCGCGCTCAGCGACGAGACCCCCCCGCCGCTGCCCCTCAAGAACCCGGCGCGCGCCGGCCCCCGCGCCAAGGCCCCCCCTGGTGAGCTGGGGGGCACCGGAGCCGCGCGGCTCCGGGTGTTCGGACCAGGAGGGACACGGGGAGGAGTAGAGGGGGCTGCGGTGTGGGGTGGCTTTTGCTACAGCACCGGCCTGCTGCAAACTGCGCCTTTCTTTGCAAACTGCTGCTTTTCTTTGCAAACTGCTGCTTTTCTTTGCAAACTGCTGCTTTTCTTTGCAAACTGCCACTTTTTTTTGCAAACTGCTGTTTTCATTGCAAACTCCTGTGCTCGGGC
The DNA here is from genome assembly GCA_003342815.1 of Eudromia elegans. Taxonomy (NCBI): domain Eukaryota; kingdom Metazoa; phylum Chordata; class Aves; order Tinamiformes; family Tinamidae; genus Eudromia; species Eudromia elegans. The sequence goes on along the minus strand of PTEX01000061.1, from coordinate 1,337,507 downwards.
ATCGCGCACCGCTTGCTTCTTCCAACACGTCCCCGCCGCGGTCTCCGGTCCCCAGAGCGCCCCGAGCTTCCCCGCCAAGCCTCGGAGCCGCATTTCCCCGGCCCGCCGGAGGCGCCGGCGCCCTGGAGCGTCTCCCCCTGCGGCGCCCCGGACGTCCCGCCCGGGCAGGCGGTCCCTGCGGCCCGCAGCCCCCCGGAGACCCGTCGTGCTGCCTATTGGGAGACCCGCTCGGAGACGGAGAGCGGCAGCGCGCGGAGGGCGCCCGAGCCCCCGGCCCCGCCGCCGGCCCCCGACGCGCCGCAGATGCCCCCGGTGAAGTTCAGGTGGGGACGCGAGCCCGGCCGGGCCGTGCTGGTGGCACCGGGGTTTTGAGCCCCACTGGCCGCCCATGGGGCAAGGACAGCCCTGCCTTGTCCCCAGGGGTCCCCTGCCCACCCTGCTGTCCCCTATGGTGACCCAGGGGTGCAGGCATAGGTGAGTTGTGCAGCCTTGGGGTGCTGCATTATCCTGGGACACCGGGATCAGCTGGGAGGAGACCCCGGCATTGGGAGTCCGTAGAACTTGCCAAGTTTATTATTTTTCCACCTGTCTTTTGGAAAAGAGGTTGGTTTGGGTGAGAGGGGACAGGGCGCAGAAGGGACAGTCTTGGGTAACCCATGGGGACCCCATCCCTCAGCGCTGGCTTGGGGCTGTGGTTGGGAGCAAGGACCACGTCCTGGGGGTCTCGTCCGTCGCCCCCTGCGCGTGGAGCGGGACGGGGTTTGTTGACGCTGCCCCCCGGTCCCGGCAGCTCCGAGAGCACCCGCTCGTACCGACGCATCAGCGGCGCCGGGGGCAAAGCGGCCGCGGCCCCGCAGAGCCCCGAGGACCCCGCGCCCGGCAAGGCGCCCCCCGTGCCCATGCCCAGGCGCTTCGCTCCGGTAGGTGTCACGACTTGGGGGGGTCTCATCCCTGCATGGAGGCGTTGGCGGGGGGTCACATGCGTGGCAGGGTGGCCGGGGGGCTGTCACAGCGTGTCCCTTGCCCTCCTCACCCACGCCGCTGCCGGGCAGGCCAAGGGGCGGCAGAAGCGGGTCAAGGCGGTGGCCGACTGCAAGGGGGACAAGGCGCGGGAGCTGACCTTCTCCAAGGGCGAGGTGATCGTGGTGACGCGCGAGGAGGACGAGCAGAGCTGGGTGAGTGTCCGCCCCCCCATTCCCACCCTGTCCCCCCCGGCTTCCCCCTCATGCCCCTCTCTGCATCCCCAGGTCGGCTTCATCGAGGGCGACGGCTCCCGCACGGGCGTCTTTCCAGCCAGCTTCGTCCACCTCTTGCAGGACTGACCGAGCCCCCCGGTGTCCCCCTGTCCCCGTCCCCTGGACGTGGACTTGCAGCGGGAGCGCTCAGCAGAGCCGGGGCGCGAGGGCCGGGCGCCCTCGTCCCTCCTCATCCCGTTCTCCGTGTGCTGGAGGCTGGAAGCTGCAGCTGCTGCCCTCAGGCTCCGGAACTGCCCTTGGACCGGGCTTGGAGCATCCCCAGCCCAGGGACAGTCCCCGTGGCTGGTGGCCCTGCAGGGCTGAAGTGCTGCCCCTCACTATAACCATGAGCGCAGAGAACGGACACACTTGCTGCACGTGTGGGATGAGGTTTCGGTGCTTGCCGGGGCCTCCTCACCCTTTAGGGGCCTGGGGTGCCCCCTCTTTAGCCCCATCCTGGGGGCACAGAGCGGCCGTGGGGCAGGAGGGGCTGCAGGGCCCAGGGTTGCGCTTTGCAACCTGCTCGCACGTTTGCCCCTTACCCAGGTTGTCCCCCGGCTCCTTTAACCACTTTTGCTCCCTGGTTTCCCCAGGGAGGGAAGGGGAAAGGGGGTTATTGATTATAGGTGGGGTCGCTTAAGTGTCCCCCAACCCTCCTCATGCACATGAGGGTGTGGGGATGGACCAACCAGAGCCACCACCCTGGCCAATGCAATGGGGGCCAATGCCTGGCCATTGCGAGGGGGGTGTCACCCCAGCCCCCCCAATCCCGCCCCCCGTCCCTCATGTGGAGGCTGCTGCTGGATCACAGCCCCCAGTCCAGGCAAGGTACGGACCCCCCCCGCCCCCACCTTGGGGGCTCCCCAGGCATTTTTAGGGACCAATATCCCCCCGGCCGCTGCCCGCAGCTGCCTGCCCTAGTGCCACGCTGTGATTTACCCCCAGGCCCGTCCCCTTTAAGCCGTCCTTTTTTTGTAAAGAACCCCCCCCCCCTTTCATCTCGCGGGTTTCTAATAAAGCCGTGGGTTTTGTAGCCGTGGGGTGCACCGTGCGGCCCCGGCCCCACGCGTTGCATTCGTCCCCGTTCGTCCCCGCACCCAACGCGCCGCTCCTCCCGCACCGGCCCCGTCGGGGCTCGCGCCCCAGCTCGTCGCCATCATCCCCGGCCACCAGCCCCTTCCCTCCGCCGGCCCCGCCGCTGCCTATCCCGGGGTGGGGGGGGGTCTCCCGGGGTCCCCCTCGGGGCAGGGCGGCCTGGGGACCCCCGCGCTGCAGCCCGCGCCCCCCCTGCCGCGCTCCCTGTCCCGTTCGCGGCTATTTTCAGCCCTCCCCCCGCGCTATCCCGCCCGCCCGGCAGGAGTTTATAACCGGCCGGGGCGGCCCCACCTCCTTTCGGCTTTCTCCCCTTCGCTTCCCTTCCCTTCTCTTTCTTTTTCCCCCTTTTTCTCCCCGCCGCCTCCGCCCCTTCCAGCCGGGCGCAGCCGGGTGCCCTGCGGACCCCCCCTCTACCCCGGCCCCCCATGTCCCCAGAGTCGCGGCGCTTGTTTGGCCGCCGAGAATGGGCCCGGCCGAGGAGCTGGTGCGGATCGCCAAGAAACTGGATAAGATGGTGGCCAGGAAGAGCACGGTAAGGCGGGCGGGATGCGTGTGCACGCGTGTGCACGCGTGTGCACGCGTGTGCATGCGTGTGCACGCGTGTGCAAGCGTGTGCCGTCTTGTGCCTACGTGTGCGCTCTTGTGCATACGTGTGCACGCGTTAAAACTTTGCAACGTGGAGCAGGGCAGGGGGAGGGACAGAAGCCGCGAACCTCGCGGCGACGGGAAGGAGGAGCGGGGCGGGGGGCTGCGTTTCCCCTCCTCCCGCTGCTGCCTGGCGGCCCAGGCGGGGCCGGGGGGGTCCCCGCTTTACAGAGCCCCCCCCCCCACTGCCCCGCGGTGCGGAGCCCCCGGCCCCGGTCGGGCCATTCCCCGGGCCGGGTTTGCTCCTCTGCAGCGGCCGCTGCGGGGCTGTCGCCGCTGGGCGACACCGGGGGCGACAGGTGCCTGGCCGGGTCCCAGCGGCGCGAACCTGATCTGGGCCGGGGGCAGAGCCTGCACGGGGCTGGAAACGTGTCCCTTGCACGCGCGTGTGTCCTGGCCCTTGCACGCGCGTGTGTCCTGTCCCTTGCACGAGTGTGCGCCGTCCCTTGCACGAGCATGTGTCCTGTCCCTTGCACGAGCGTATACCGTGTCCTTTGCACAAGCTCGTGCTGTGTCTTTTGCACGAGTGGGTGCCACGTCCCTTGCACGCGTATGTGCAACGCCTCTTGCACGAGTGCACACGAGTGTGCCCGGGTCGGTGGGTCTCCATGCCAGGCTGCTGAGCCCTGCACCCGGCTTTGCCCCCTGCACACCGAGTGCGGATCCATCCCGGGATCCGGCTGCAGGAGCCGGCGGAGCCCGGCCCGCGGGTTAATGTTTGACCATCGCGGGCAGCCTTTGCCCCCGTGAAGGGCGGCCTCGCGGGCAGGGGCGGTGGGCACGGCCTCGAGCCCCTCGCGGGGGCTCCTGGCAGAGCTACCGGCCCTGCTCCCCATCCCGCCGCCCCCAGACGGGGTCCCCCCTCCTCAGTGCTGCCCCGACGTGCAGGAGAGCAGGAAAAACTCGTTCTTGCCAGCGGAGATTTGTCCCTGGGGCTTTGGTGGCCACATCCCGGGGGCTGCTCTGCCTAAAGCCTCGGGGGGCTGGTGGCTTCCAAGCACCATCCCTGCTGGGGACGGATCCGTGTGGCTCCGGGGCAGCGCAATCCCGACCATACCTGGGCACTCGCTTGTGTTTATCTAGTGCTATAAATACCCGGGAGGAAAACGACCCTGTCGGGATCCGAGCCCAGCTATATTTAACGCCACAGACGCTGCGAGCCCAAGAGCAGAGCAGAGCCAGGGTGCCCAGAGCGGCCCAGGCCCTTTGCAGTAACCGAGTTTCCCTGCAGAGTATTTTATTTTATTTTATTTTATTTTATTTTATTTTATTTTATTTTATTTTATTTTATTTTATTTTATTTTATTTTATTTTATTTTATTTTATTTNATTTTATTTTATTTTATTTTATTTTATTTTATTTTATTTTATTTTATTTTATTTTATTTTATTTTATTTTATTTTATTTTAATTTTATTTTATTTTATTTTATTTTATTTTTATTTTTATTTTAACTTTATTTTATTTTATTTTATTTTACTTTATTTTAATTTTATTTTCTCGACTCAAAGCAAGTAGGGAAAGAGAAGAGCGGCTGACGTGGCCAGTGAAAGGGCTGCCAGCCCTTATGGCTGCAGCCGGTGCCGAGGGGAAACCGAGGCACGTGCCTGGCTGGCGGTGGTCCCGTTTATCCCTGGCTGTCCCTCCTCCCTGCTCTGTAGGTCACCCCATTGGGTGGCACAGGGTCACCTGGTGGCCTTCACCACCACGGCCTCCTCCCATGGAGCTTTGAGGGGGCTCCTGAACGGCCCTCGGGGCTTCTTGTTGCTCCAGGAAGGGGCCTTGGACCTGCTCAAGTCACTGACCGGCTACACGATGACCATCCAGCTGCTGCAGGTGAGCGGGACCGTGGCCTGCGGGTGGCTCCGTGGTGGCCGGGACCGTCATTCCCGCGCGTTCCCCCTCGCGCGCCTGGCCCCGGGCTCAGATCCAGGGCCGTGGAGCCGTTTCCCTCCTCCATGATGACGATCCGTGTGCGTCTGCAGACCACGCGCATCGGGGTGGCCGTCAACTCCGTGCGGAAACACTGCTCGGACGAGGAGGTGGTGGCCTCGGCCAAGATCCTCATCAAGAACTGGAAGCGGCTGCTGGGTGAGTGATGCCCAAGACCCCTTCCCTGGGGTGTCCTGGTCCATCGACCCCCAACTCGCTTCTCCGTGGGATCTATGGGGAGCAGAGGGGGGTGCGGGATGGGATGGAGCTCCCAAGGCTGGTGCTGCCGCCTCCCACCTGCTTCCCCCTGGCTGGGATGCGGCTCCTGGAGGGCCCAGCGCCGATGTAACCCACGTGCCCTGTGTCCTCCAGAGTCCTCCGTGACGCCCAAGAAGGAGAAGGAGGTGGATGGCGAGAAGGAGAAGAAGGAGAAGGAGAAGGGACTGGGTCTTCCTAGCTGGTCCAGCGAAGGGGGGAACTTACACCTGGCGAAACACGGCAAGAGCCCGGCCGAGAAGCACAGGGAGAAGCACAAGGAGAGGTGGGGACGGGCGCGTGCATGGGTGACACCCTGCCGGGGTGGCCTTGGGGACGTGGGGGATGCTGGCGGGGGAAGGGCTGTTTCCAAGGATGTTAGCAAAGGGATGCGGGCGCTCTTGGAGCCCGAGGATGCGGCTCCTCCCGCTCACCGCATCCCGCCCTGTCCCCACGCTCCTGCAGCAGGACCCCGCCAGCCACCTCCAAAACGTCTCCTCCGCACGGCAAGAAGGAGAGGTGGGTGCTGGGGGGTGCCCAGGGGCCTACCAGGTTCCCTGGGGCCTCCCGTGGGTCTGGACCCATTGGGAAGCTCATCCAATGTGTGACTCTGCCCCCCGGGTCCATCCAGGAGAGACTCTGCAGACACAAGGGGCTCCGCCGCCGTCTCCTCCTCTTCCTCACCGCAGAAGAGGCCGTCAGGGGAGAGGTGAGGAAGGCGGAAGCAGTGGAATCATAGGATGGTTAAGGTTGGAAAGGACCTCTAGAGATCATCTAGTCCAACCGATACCCAGATAAGGATATTTCCAGTAGGAACCATCCTTGCCTGGCAAAAGGCTCTGCCTGGCAGCTGATGGATGCAGGGCCACGTTGCAACTGGGACCCATGTGAGGGGGTCCCAGCTGCTGGGGGTCTCTGCTCCTCACTTTGGGGGTGCTGCCACCCTGGGCCACCCATGTGGGGCAGCTGGAGGAGGCTGCAAACCCTGATCCCCCTCTGGACATGGGGAAATCCCTGCGCGGAGCAAATCCTCCTGCCCGGGGCACTTGCGCCTACTGGCCGGTGCCTGAGCATCCCGGTCCATGTGTCCCCCATGCCACTGTCCCTGTGCATGCCAGGAGAGCCTCCGCGGGCTCCAGCCCCTCGCCAGCTCCTGCCGGCGCCCGGAGGAACTCCAGCGATGCCAAGGAGGAGAGGTAGGAGCGGGCGTTGGGCAGCGCCCGCGGGCGGGATTCGCTCCCGCGTGCCCGTGACCGCTGCGGCCTCCCCGCGGCAGAGCCAACAGCAGCAAGGGCAGCCCCTCGTCGTCGCCCGCCGCCGCCTGCCTCCTGTCCCGCTGCTACCTCACGGGGGACCCGGTGCGGGACAAGTGCGTGGAGATGCTGGCGGCCGCGCTGCGCATGGACGGTGAGCGGGCGCCGTGTGGGGCACGCGCTGGGGGCCGGTGCGGGCTCCTCCTCACTCCTCTGTCCGCCCCATAGACGACTACAAGGAGTTCGGTGTCAACTGCGAGAAGATGGCGGCGGAGATCGAAGAGCATATCCTATGGGACGCGTGGGGACGCGCGGGGACGGGGCGGCGGGTGACGGGCTCCGCGGAGGCCCGCGGGTGCTCCTTGCCTGCGGAGGGAGCTCGGAGGCCGGGTGCCCACGCGCGTCCCGGCGGGAGCTGCTGGGGTGTTTTGCAAGCTCCAAGGCTGGTGGGAGGGGAGCGGGATGAGCCCCCTGCTCCCGGTGTTCCCGTCGCGTTGACGCTTCCCGTTGTCCCACGACCTGGACTTGCAGAGGGACGCGGAAGAGCATCCCAAATTCCAGGTTGGGCATGGCCTTAAAGCCCCAAAGAGGGGAGCCCTGGCACGTATTCTTATGGGACCACGGCCACCCCCTTGGAGATCTGGCCACCTCCAAGAGCCCGTGGGCCTTAGCCCTGGTGACAACCACGGCCAGCTTGCAAAGTGGCGTCGTGCCCAGCGCGTGGTGCCCTTGACTCCTTGACGGGCTGCACATATCTTCCAGGAGCTGAAGAGCACGGACATGAAGTACCGCAACCGGGTGCGGAGCCGCATCAGCAACCTCAAGGACCCCAAGAACCCCAACCTGCGGAGGAACGTGCTGTGCGGGGCCATCGCGCCCGGCCTCATCGCCCGCATGACGGCCGAGGTGCGCGGGGCGCCGCGCCTGGGCAGCAGCCTCTGCCCGCGGCCGTCCGGGAGGCTGGGAGCGGGGATGGAGCCCTCTTGGCTCCCAAAATCCACCCTGGAAGGGGGGATCCAAAGGCCGGCTGGGTCTTGGCTTGGTGGTGCCCATGTGGCGTGTGGGCTTGTCCTGCTACATGGCATAAAATAACCATCTATTGGAGCTAAGGAGCTTCGTGGGTCCATGGCTTCCTGGTGAAACCCTTGGGAATGGTGTTTGTTTGGGCATAAGGAGCATCCCAGGAGGTGACTGGAGCCCAGAAGCTTTGGGTGCTGCTCCCCCAGAACCCTCGGACCTCAACAAGCCACTGCAGTCACTGACCAGCACCCAAGGATGGGCTGGTCTGTTCCCAGAGGGCAAACGGGGACATGGGGCGGGCAGTGGGATCTTGGGGTGACCCAGGCCAGTTGCCTTGGGCACGAGTCCCCGCTCTGAGCGTGGTGGCCGCCGCTCACGGCAGGAGATGGCCAGCGACGAGCTGAAGGAGCTGAGGAACGCCATGACCCAGGAGGCCATCCGCGAGCATCAGATGGCCAAGACGGGCGGCACCGTCACCGACCTCTTCCAGTGCGGCAAGTGCAAGAAGAAGAACTGCACCTACAACCAGGTGAGCCCCGCGGGACCCGCCGGGCTGGGGTGGGGGTCTCCTTGGGGACGGCGCGGGGCCTCTGCTCACCCGTCACCCGCCGTGTCCCCAGGTGCAGACGCGGAGCGCGGACGAGCCCATGACGACCTTCGTGCTGTGCAACGAGTGCGGGAACCGCTGGAAGGTCGGGATGGGGCAGCGGGAAACGGGGGTCCCTTGGGAGGGGTCCCTGGATCTGGTGCGGGGCAGGTGGGTGCTGGGGAGGGGGGCAGGTCTCGGCTCACCCCCCTCCTCTGCTTCTCCTGCAGTTCTGCTGATGGCGCCTGCAGCCGGATGGGAGAGGCGGCACCGGAGCCCCAGCGATGGGGCGGTGGAGCGGGAACGGGAATGGGAGTCGGGGCCTGCGGACCCGGGGGCACTGCAGACGTTCACCCTGTTTGCTCTGTCCGAGGGGGTGGGAAGGGGCTCCCCCCACATCCCCTTTGCCCCTCTCCTAAAGGCACCCGGTGGGGGAGCCGAGAGGGCGCCCGCAGGGACGTCGCTGCTGTCCCTCTGTGCGGTGACTTCTGGCTCCAGGGAACGCGTCCCCGGGAAGGGGATGGGATTGAGAGGGAAGAAGGTGGGAAGCGACCCTCTGGCTGGAGCAATAAAGGTGTGAAACGTCCCTGCGCTCAGCGGCTTTCCGGGGAGAGCCGGTCCGGGAGAGTCACCAGCGCTGCCAGCGCTCCAGGGTCCCCTCCCCAGGCCCCGCATTCCCTGGATGCTCCCTGAGGCCTCCGGCTGGACCTGGAGCCTCCTGGATTGGGTCCTGGGAGCACCACATCCCAACCAGCCCCCACAGAATGGAGCCATTGGAGCTCCCTTCTCATCCCAGCTGGAAATGGGGATGGGCACCATGGCCAGGGCATTATCACCAGGTGGCGCTGGGACAGCTCGGGATTTGGGATGGGAACCTGGATGGGGCTGTATATCCCACAGTGGTGCATCCATGAATCCTGGCAGTGTGGGGGGACTGGAGGAGCCCCCCGAGGTGACCGGGTGCCCCATGGGGACGCGGCCGTGGACACCGGTGCCTCGCAGAGCCCGTGGGAAGGGAGCAGGGGGTTTATCACAGCGGCTTGGCTTGAAATCCCAGGGCAGGGACCGCGGGGCTTGCAGCTCAGGCTGTAAATCCAGGCAGGATGCGGGCGCCGGCTCCGGAGCAGCACCGGGACTCGGGACAAAACGGGGGAGAGCTGAGGGCAGCGGGACAGCCGGGGCAGATTTCCCAGCTCTTTTCCCATCGACATCCGCTCCTGCCTCTCTCTTGTCCCCCAGGGTGTCCCTGGATAAGGAGGGTTTTCCCAATGCTCTGCAGGGAGATGTGGGATTAGGCTCCTAGCCCTGGACATTGTTGGGGGTATCCCTGGTGTCCGGCTGTTTCCAGTGGTTGGAATGGGTTCCCAAGCTTCCCAAAAGGAAGATTCCCCCCTTACTCTCTGCCAGATGGGGTAAATTCCCACTCCCGTTTCCTGCTGCAGGGCGAGTTGTCTCCTCTGCGTGACATCCCTGGAGCCACCCTCATAGCTGCGGGTGTCACGGATGTCACCGCTCCTCGCTCTTCCCAACCCGGGCAAGGGCTAAACACAGGGGTCGCTTTCGGTGCCCACAATGAGCTCCCGAGCACCCTCCGGAGCTGGAAGTGGCCGCTTCACTTCGGATTCCCCTGATCCGTGGGGATGGGTGTCCAGGAGCGAGCCCAAGGGCGCAGCCCCCCATGCGCTCAGACCCCTGGCGAGCCCGGCTGCCCCCCAGGCCCTGCAGGTCCCGTCCCCGCCGCCGTCACCCAGCGTCACCTGCCGCCCTTCTCCCCCCCCCCCGCAATTTTTTTCCCTGGCCTTGGGGGGAAGAAAATAGAAAAAAATAGGGAAAATAATAATAAAAACAGCGAGTGGCGCTGGTGGTGGAGCGGTTTCCGTGGCAACCCCATTCCCGGTGCCCTCGCGCTGTGGCCCTGCTCCCCCCTCCCGTGGCCGGCGGGTCCCTTGGGGCTGGCAGGGCCGGGGCGGGCGATGCGTCCCCCTCCCCGTGCGCTCCGGCGGGAGCATTCCGGAGTGTTGGGGTGGGAGCATCCCGGAGCATGTGGACGGGAGCATCCCGGAGCACCAGGGCAGGAACATCCTGGAGCATCGGGGCGGGAGCATCCCAGAGTGTCAGGGCAGGAGCATCCCAGAGCGTGGAGGCATCCCAGAGGCTCTCAGAGCACCGGGGCGGGAGCATCCTGGAGCACCAGGGCAGGAGCATCCTGGAGCATTGGGGCAGGAGCATCCCGGAGTGTCGGGGCAGGAGCATCCCAGAGCATGGGGACGGGAGCATCCCGGAGCACCAGGGCAGGAGCATCCTGGAGGGTTGGGGCGAGAGCATCCCAGAGCATGGGGACAGGAGCATCCCAAAACGTGGGGGTATCCCAGAGCATCTCGGAGCACCGGGGCGGGAGCATCCCAGCATGTTCAGCCCTTGAGGTGGCCGCTCCAGGTGCTGGGAGCTTTGTCCGTGCCCGGGGCTCTCGCTTTGCAAGCCGAGAGTGGGATTCGTCTCCCGGGATTCGACTCCCATGGAGGCCACCCGGCTCCCTGGATCTGTTGGATCGCCCCTGCTCGCTGCTCCAGTTGAGAAGCCCCCGAACCACCGCGTGCCGGACACGGTGGTGCTCCGAGCAGCTCCGTGACACACCAGAAGATTGCAATTAAGGTTGCAATTAAAATAAACAACCCAGAGGCTGGTGCTGTGTGCACGGGGGCCAATGCAAGCCCCGGCACCAGGCTCAGAGGGCAGATCTCACATTAACCCCATCCAACAAACCCTGCAGTCCCATTGGGACTGAAGGATCCCCCCAGCTCCAGGCAGGAGCTTCATGTCCCCCTCTCTCCCCTGTGTTCCGGCACTGATTCCTCACGGAGCAGCGGCCGCGGTGCCGCTGCGCTGATGGCTCCGTGCTCGCCGCTCCGCACGGTGCCGTCGTTAGCGCCGCTGCAGCTCGGGAAGCCACTTTTGCAACCTCCTTATTTTTTCCCCCTGGTTTCCTTATTTTTCCCCTGCTTTTTTCCCCTATTTTTTCCATTTCCCCCCCTTCCCCGCTTTGCACGGCCAAGCTGTGCCGTGCCAGCAGACCTCGCCCGGACCCCGCTCTCCCAAACTGGTGCCCGGGGCCGAGCAGCCCCGACGCACCGACCACAAACACTGATTCGGACTGATAGGACTCTGGTTTTCTTCTTTTTTTTTTAAAGAAAAAATAAAAAACAGGTCCAAAATCAATCTGTCGCCAGCAACCTTTGCGAGGGAACGGGAGGGCTGGCGGCTGCACGGCCACGGGTGCCGAGCTCGGCCGGCGCCTGCGCCCGATGACTCAGACCAGCCCCAAACGCGCCGTGCGGAAAAGCACAAAATCGACGTTTCTTTTTTTATTTTTTGCCTTTTTTTTCTCTCTCTCTCTCTCTTTTTCCCCAAAGAAACATCAGTGCCCTGATATTTCTGGGCCAACGCAGGCCTGCGGAGCTGGCGGAGCACTTTGATCTCTTGGAATTGCAGCGCTTGGCAGCGAGCGCGTTTTTCTAAGCGGGTCGAGGGGGAGGAATGGAGCAAAGATCCCCTTGCCAGAGGAAAAACCTTTGCAGGGAGCAGCACGGATGGAGCGCGGCCTCTCCGTCCCTCTCGGGGCCTTGGTGGCCATGGAAAGGGCTCGTGTGCGGCACTCGCTGTCCCTCCGTGGGGCTCTTGGTCCTGCTGGTGCTGGGCGGGTGGTTGGGAAAACGCAGGATTTTGGAAGGGGGAAAGGAAAACGAAGGCCCCGAGTGCTGCAGGACACGTGTTTGGGGGAGCAAACCCTGCACGTGTGCAACATCAGACCTCGTCCCATTCGCTTTGCACGTTCCCCTTCCATGCAACGTCTCGTCCTGCTCCCAGAACAAGCCGGACGCACCCGACGGACGCGGATTTGGGAGGTGACGCTCGGCTCTCCCGGGCGTCACCAGGAGCCGCCGCCGGCTCCTCGGAGCGAGCCCGTTCCCTGCAGCAGCCAATTTGCCCCCGCGCCAGCAGGTCCAGCAATCACGGGGGAAGCGAATGCTGATTAATTGCACTCTGCAGAGCAGCTCGTGCACACCGTGCAATTAGAGAGTTAACCCCGGCCTCGGTCTCTCAGCAATGGGGGCTGGGGGGTGACAGGGCTCCCGCTTCCCAAAGACACTTTGGCCCTGGGGTGGCCGCGGTTGCAGCTCTCCATTTGCAGCGGGGGGGGGAGGGGGCACACGTGCCCATCACCTCGGCGTCAGGGCGGCACCTGGCACGGAGGGCAGCTGGCCCGCGGCTCCTCAGCTTCCAGTTATCCAGGGCAATTTCCCGTTATTATCCGGGGAATGTTGCTCCGAAGGGAAAATCTCCAGGCAAAGGGAGCTGCAGCGCCCAGGGGCTTTGGGAAGCAGCGGAGGGGGGCGGAATCATGTGCGGATGCCCTTCCCGTTTGGAGGCGGTGAGTCATCCAAGGCCTCCGAGGATCCTGCCTGCGCCAGGATACGGAGGAAGGTGGAAGCACAAGGAGAGAGAGGGGGAAAAAAAGCTGTTCTCTCGTATGATAGCCTGGATACAGCCAGGAAAGAGAAAACCCACATATATTCTTGTATAGATATAGATATAGATATAGATATAGATATAGATATAGATATAGATATAGATATAGATATAGATATAGATATAGATATAGATACAGTCCCCTCTCTTTCTTATATATAGATATAGATACAGTCCCCTCTCTTTCTTGCCGTCCTCCATGGTGATATCCAGGTGGGAAAAGATGCAATAAATTGAATAGATTTCAAGAAAGGGGCAGAAAAAATATCTATTTCCCGCCTGCACCCCTCAGTAAATAAAAACCTCACGTGAGGAGGGGGCTTCCTCCAGCCCAGGGGTTTCTTTAGGCATCGGTCGTTTAATATTGCCCTTAAATCTGGTGTTCTGCTCTCAGCCACGCGACCTGCCAAAGGGGCATCTGGCTTTGAGCAGAGGTGCTGGCGCTTCGGGTCTAGAAAATACTCCATCTCTATTCATCTCTAGGCGAGCTCGGAAAGCAGAGCTGGGGCAGCAAGGAAGCAGCCGCCTCGGGGTTCTCCGGAGCTTTATTCCTTATTTCAGGGCATGTCGGGCTGCCCCGGGGATGCGCTAGCTGGAATCCGCTGGATTTCTGCACTAAAAGGGGCTTCGGCAATAAATGATTAAATAAAAAGGTGGGATGAGGGAAAAGAAGTGAGAAATCCCCATCTCTGCCATGTCTAATTTTCCAGGCTGGTGAGGAAGGAAGAGGAGGGCGAGAGGAAGATGCCTTTGAAGCTGTGGGGAAGATTAATGAGACGGTGGGAGCTGCCATTCCCATTAATGATTATTCCCTCTTCCAGACACCCTTGGGTCCAGCCCACGCCTCTGCACCAACACCCTGTCCCTTGGGCACCCTGAAGAGCTGATGAAGTCTTTGGAATTCCCCATGGAAAAACACCCGCTCAGAGCCGGCGGTTATTAAATCCCTTGACTTCCATGATCGATACGTATTTAATCACTGCGATTAATCACCATGCACGACGCAGACGGGTCAAGTTCTGGCATCCCCAGCCTGGTGGCCGGAGACCCCTCCAGATCCCAACCTGCCCCTGGGAAAGCGGCTGCCTCCTCCCCTCCGTCCCCAGCTGGGGTCACAGGGGGTCCCTGCCCTGGCCCCCCATCTGGGATGGGAGAATCCCAGCAAATTGGGGCAGCAACGGGCTATGGCAGAGAGCTAGAAATAGGAAAAAAAATGGGAAAAAAATAGCTATTTGCAGGAAAAAAACAGCTATTTGCAGGGAAAAAATCCCAGCTATTTGACATGCTATGGTGGAAAGACCTTCCAGATTTGCAAAGTGAGCTCTTAGGTGGAAGTGCTGCTCTTGATGGAGCTTTTCCAGTTTCTTATAGATGCAATGGAGAGATCTAGGGATGCTCCAGGGATCTCCATCCCAGCACCACCCTGTGCTCCAGACACTGAAGAAGCCAAAACTGAAAATCCCGTTGCAAGACCCGGTGTCTCCTCTCGTCCTTCCTCTCCCAGCGCCCGCATTCCCAGCGCGGCTTTGCCTGGCAGACGGGAATGGGGCCGGGTGTGATGTTTCCTGGCGCCTTTTCCTTCCTTCCCCGCAGGAGGAGCTGCTTGGGCTAAAAAAGAGCAAATCCGGCACAATAAAGTTCCTCTCTTGGCAGGGAGAGCTCCAAGCGGGAAAGGTGCCCGGCAGCAGCTGCCTCTGGCTCCTGGAATTCTGAGTTTGCCCAGGGTGGGGGTTATTCCTTTGCTGCTGCAGGGAGGGAAGGGCTGGTGAGGATGGAGAGGAATGGGAAGAAAAACATGGAAGTTCTTGTTATATCTCACAGCTCGGAGTTGTCCAACACCAGATTCCCAACTCCTGGTGGGAGGCCAGGACAGGAAGGATGGAAAAGGTGCATTATATTGGTATCTTCTCTATGACGGAGAAAATCGTTGTCGTTAGGAGCCCCTGAGAGCTGGGAAAGCCTTGGGAGAGAAGTCAGCTCCAATATCTCCCCATGCATTCAGGGATTCCCATGGATTGGGCTGGAGCGCTGCCAGAACAGCTCACAGGCACCAGCGTGATATTTTTTTATGGGCATTTTAATTAAAAACAAGGAATTCCGGGGAGGAAGAGGGTCTTCTCCAATGGTGTTGTACATGGTGGCAGGGGCTGCTTGCAGGGGATCGGGGCGGCAGCTCCAAGGCAACATCCGAGCAACGTCAGGACAAGGTGGGAAGACGCAGGTGGCCATTCCCGAGGAATGGTCCCAACGTTCCCTTGCAGGTGCCCTCCCCGCCTCAGTTTCCCTCCTTTCGGAAGCTCTTGGGCACCGCGGCGCTCGGCCGAGCCGGGTGGATTGATGGCCAAGCCTGCTAATGATTTTCCGTCCGTTTTCTGCATCCGTCGGGTTTATTTTTAACGTTCCAGCTGAGGAAGGAAAGCACGAGGAGCAGGGAGCATCCCCCGCCACTCTGCTCCGTGTCTGTGTGTCCCCCCAGGGCGATCATCCCAACCCGCCGCCCCCAGCCCCAAACCCCCCTCTCTGCCTGCCTGGATTTGCCCTTTTGGGGGCATTTCGTGCCCACCCCGCTGCGTCCTGGGGTCCGTCTGCCCCTAGGAGCAGCTCTGCCCTCCCTTTTGCCCTGGGGGCACCTACATGTTGGAGAGGGGCACAAGGCGGGCATCAGTGCTGGGGAGACCCCCCCGCATGGACGTGACAGGGCAGCAGAGGGAGCAGGAGGACCCGGGGGGCTGCTTGACCCCCACCCTGCATCCTCCGAAGGAGAAAATCCCCAATCGGCTGCGATCTGCCAGGACCCCAGGCACACGGAGCACCCCCATGGCCCCCCCACCTCCCGAAACGGTGGAGGGGGGGTAAATAGGGTAGGAGGGGCACGCAGGGATGGGGGTGCTGGGAGGGACCCCGCTTGGAGGATGCGGGGCCCGGGGCGGGGAGGGGGTCGAGGAAGGAGGAGGCCGGGGAAGGGGGGGGG
>PTEX01000061.1:1191488-1321857 GCA_003342815.1 Eudromia elegans | reverse complement strand
GGCAGCGCCGCAGGTTCGGCGGGGGGAGAGGCAGGCGGGGCGCAGGGTGGGGGGAGTCGCGCCGAGCCCGGCCCCCTCCCCACGTGGGTCTCGCCACCGTTTATAACCTGCCCCCCCGCCCCACGCAGCGGGAGGCTGCGCTCGGCGGTTGCGGGACTCGAACTCGCGGCGCCGGCCATGGAGCTGCCCGGCGGGGACAACGGCAGCGCCTGGGCGGCCGCCGCCGCCGCGGGCAACCGGAGCGCCAACGGCACGGAGGGGCCGCGGGCCGAGAGGGCCGCCTCGGTGCTCATGGCCGTGGTGGTGACGGCGCTCTACGGCGTCGTGTGCGTCGTGGGGCTCCTGGGCAACGTGCTCGTCATGTACGGCATCGTCCGGTGAGAGCGGGGCGCCCCGGCACCCCGGGGGACGCGACGGCTGCGGTGGCGTCGGGGAGGGTGGGCGAGCGCAGGGGGATGGTTGTGAGTGGGGCTGGTTGGGGGAGCGTGCGCTAGGAGCAAGTGTGCGAGCGCGCGGGTGTGCCCGGAGCGAGCGTGCACTGAGGATGAGTGTGCACTATGTGCAAGTGCGCAGCAGGGTGAGCGTGCACTGAGGATGAGTGTGCACTATGTGCAAGCGTGCAGCACAGTGAGTGTGCAGCAGGGTGAGCGTGCACAGAGGTGAGGGTGCACAGAGGTGAGCATGCACTCAGCTGAGCATGCATCGGAGTGAACACGAACCCCATGTGAGACTGTGACAGGGACCAGCGGGTGACCCCGTGTGCTCACAAGCTCGGGTAGCCCTGAGACTGAGTGCAGGAGAGGGTGCAGCACGCGTGTGCATGGTGTGCAAGGGAGCCCATGCATGTGTCTGCGCGAGGAAAAGCTGCCTGTCTTTCTGGGAGAAAAAGCTTGGAAAAGGAGATGAGAACACAGGGGCATGGGGCAGTGCAGGAGCCGGCTCTGCGACGGGGACCTGATGGTCTCCGAGAGAGAATCACTGAATCCCATCGGATTCGCAGCAGCAGTGGCTCCACTCAACCATCGGACTCCAGATATTCCCTAACAAAGAGCAGGGACCGGCACAGCCTGGTGGCACCTGAAGCCAATCCTGTCCCTCTGGCACCCTGTTCTGGTTCCGTGAGCCGCCTCCTCGGGAGCCCTTGGGTGTCAAACGGACGGGCAGCAGCTCCATGCGCTGGCACTACCTGCTGCTGGCTGCAATTCTTGCATCGGCTTCAAAACCAGCCCCAGATGCAGAATCAAATGGGAAGAGTCAATCCGAGGCGCCGGTCGGGCCGTAACCGGCTGCCTCCGCGCTGCCCGAGCTCCCGCCGCAGCCCGTCTCCCGTGTGCATCCCATGTCCATGGCTTCCGGCGCCCTGGTCCCCAGCCTGATGCTGCAGCTGGAGCAACGGCCCCGTCCGCGAGTCCCCGCGATGGTGGCGGGGGCTGAGGGCCCCTCCCCGTGCCCCTCCGTGAGCTCCCGTGAGCCGGAGCGTGCCGGGAAGCGGGAGGCGAGTGCGGCTCCGGCTCGGAGTGGAGCCATGCGGGGGCTGTCGGTCCTGATCCCCTGGGACGCTTCGTGCACCCTGGGAAGCCTCGGTGGAGCGCACAGGTATCCGGACGGAGCGGGTCCCCCTGGGCTCAGGGACCCAAGGGACACTTCGGAATGAGGACGCTGCAAGATCCCCTTGGAGAAACAAGGGCCCTCACGTGTCCCGATGAGCTTGTGCCAGCCATGGAGACCCCTTTGCCATGCTGGGCACCCGAAACCAGGCTCCTTAACCCCAAAGTGGCGGCTTTGAGCGTTCCCAGGATTTTCCCACTGATTTTCTTCCCCACTCCTTTATTTTGCAAGCAATGCAGCCTCCTAGAGCTCCCCCCAAGCCTTCAAATGTGGGGCCAAACCGCGTCCCCCCGCAGCTGCCCGTGCCCGGGAGGGGACGGGGCTCCAGCCGCTGGCACAGCTGGCAGCGGGATGCGGAATCGCTTAGGCAGCAGCAGCGGCAGCGGCGCCCACGGCCCCGTCCTTCCCCTTCACTGCCAGCACCCGGGGAGACCAAGCAGAGATCAAAGCACTGCAAACGCTAAAGGAAAAAATTAAAAAAAAGAGTATTTTTAATCAAGGGCAGCCAGAAACCTGAAAACACCAAAAACATTCTCGAGATTCCGAGTTAATTCAGAATGAAGATCTACTTTATGCTCTAAGATGGAAGCTCTTCACTCACCGTGCTCCCCTCAATCTATTGCACAAACCCACCCTGTTTCTGCCCAATTCCTTGCGCATCCCCCCCGCAGTCTATGAGCTGAGGCCGACGCATTTCCATGCGGCAGCAGGCAGGTGAATTCCCCTTGTCCCGGGGCTGGGCACAACCCTGGGCACAACCCTGGGCCCCCCGATGCCCTCGGCCACCCCCGTGCCGGGCTGCGCCTCCGGGGGCACCTGCAGCAGGTTCATCCATGCGAGGGGACGTCCTGATGCGAATGCTCGTTCAGGAGCATCCCAGGACGCCCGGAGCCGCCTGGGATGCTCCGAGGCGGCTCTCGCCGGAGGGAGCGGAGCCGGGGGCGCTCCGTGCCGGTCCAGATGGCCCGCGCATCCGGTGCTCATCGATCCTGTTTCTGCGAGCAGCCTCGGTGGGGAGGCGGGCTGGATAATCACGATTTACTGGGTGGAAAATCAGATACCGGCAGTTTCAGGCAGGGAAAAGGCACCGTGCAGCCGGTTCGGGGAAATGAAGTAAATCGATTTAATTGGGAAAAAAGAGACTTCTCTCTTCAGGTTGCCTCTGAGTGCAGGAGCTGCAGGAACGACCAGCACCTCCCTGGTCAGGTTGTGGGTGAGACGTGGGAAGGTCTGAGCACCGGCTGCAGGCTGGGACCGGGGTCCTGCCCCTCGGTGTGCACAAGGGTGCAGCCTCCTGCCCGTGGTGTGCACGGACACGCACGGGGAGCGGGCCCCGAGCGCGCGTGACGGCCCCCGTCTCGGCCACCCCCCAGGTACACCAAGATGAAGACGGCCACCAACATCTACATCTTCAACCTGGCGCTGGCCGACGCGCTGGCCACCAGCACGCTGCCCTTCCAGAGCGCCAAGTACCTGATGGGCACGTGGCCCTTCGGGGAGCTGCTCTGCAAAGTCGTGCTCTCCATCGACTACTACAACATGTTCACCAGCATCTTCACCCTCACCATGATGAGCGTGGACCGCTACATCGCCGTGTGCCACCCCGTCAAGGCGCTGGATTTCCGCACGCCGGCCAAGGCGAAGATCATCAACGTGTGCATCTGGGTGCTCTCCTCTGTCATCGGGGTGCCCATCATGGTCATGGCGGTCACCAAGACGAAAGGCAAGTGGCTGCTGGGGATGGGGACCCGTCTGTCCGTCCTGGGGGTGATGCCTTGACCGGATTCCCATGGCAAGGCAAAGCCACTCGGTTCCGGAGCAGGTTGGAGCTCAGTGATGAGCACCCCTCCATGTGACAGCAAGAATGTCCTGCCAAGTAAAAGTCACCACAGTGACATTTTTTTAAGAGAACTTCATAGTATCCTCTCTGTTTTAACCTCTCCTTGATCATCTTCTCTCCTGCAGATGGCATGGTGCTGTGCACGCTCCAGTTTCCTGATCCCCCCGTCTACTGGGACACCGTGACCAAGATCTGCGTCTTCATCTTCGCCTTCCTGGTGCCCATCTTGGTCATCAGCATCTGCTACGGGCTCATGATCCTCCGCCTGAAGAGCGTGCGCCTCCTGTCCGGCTCCAAGGAGAAGGACCGCAACCTGCGCCGCATCACCCGCATGGTGCTGGTGGTCGTGGCCGCCTTCATCATCTGCTGGACGCCCATCCACATCTTCGTCATCGTCTGGACCTTGGTGAACATAGACAAGAAGAACCCCTACGTGGTGGCCAGCTTGCACTTCTGCATCGCTTTGGGTTACACCAACAGCAGCCTCAACCCGGTCCTCTACGCGTTCCTGGACGAGAATTTCAAGAGGTGCTTCCGAGAGTTCTGCCTGCCCTTCCGGGCCCGCCTGGATCCCGACGGCTTCTCCCGGGGCAGGAGCGCCACGCGGGAGCGCGCCTCCGCCCGCGCCGCCTCCGAGGCGCTCCACAGGCCGGCATGACTAGCCGTGGAAAGCCGGGAGCAGCGCGGGGACGACCTGCCCTCCGAGGCCACCCAGGTCACCAGCACGGAGCTCTAGCCGGCGCCGCGGGGACTGCTCCGAAATGCTGCCATTCTCCTCAAAAAAAAAAAAGGAAAAAAACTGGAAAATGAGCGACTGCAATAGGGGTGAAGAAAGAGGGTCTTTTTCTCTTAGGAAAAGCAAGATATTGCAAGAAATGCGTCGTTTTTCAACCCCGTCATTTTGCAACATCCGCAGGAGCTGCCGGCTGGGCGGCGCGGGCTCCGGGAGAGCAGATGGCTCCTGCCGGCCGCTGCTCGCTGCCCTAATCGCTTTTATTGGGCTAATTGCTGCTGCCGGAGGAAGCGGGCGCGAGGCCGGAGCACCCGGCGCCCGGCGGCTGCTGCTTTCCCTCCCCGGCCGCATCGGTGGAGCGTCGGGAAGGACATTGCCTCTGCAGAGCCAGCACCGCGCTGGTGGGCTGGCCCGGAGCCATTGCTCTCCCTCCGGGCCGAAATGGGGTGAAATCGCCCGTTTGGAGCTAAACCAAACGTGACCTCCCGCGAGGAAAGGCCTCTTGCTCGGCATCGCTTCCCTCCGAGCGTCGCCGGCTGCACAAGAGGCTGCGAGGAAGGACTAACCTGGGAGAAACCGGGGGGATTTAACCTCGTTTCCAGCCCAGGAGCTAAGAACGGACAAATCGAGACACCTACGGGAAAGGCAGAGGGTTCTTAAGTTAGTTCTTTAAAAGATTGGGGCATCTTGTGCTTTTAGGCCACCTCGGCCCCTGCTCCTGCAGCCCCACAGCTGTCCTGGCCACCTGAGATTTGGGTCAGGTTTAGTTGAATAAAATAAAGGAATTTTCCCAACATAGGACAGATACCACATTGTTAATAGACTTCAATCCAGCCTCTCCTTCCAAAAAGCAGCTTCTGCAGCTGCCGCTTGGGTAGAGAAAAGGGGTGAATCCCAGCAAAACTGGGAATTTGTGGCCACTCCGCTGCACACCTCTATGTACATACATACATATATGGAATATATATTTATATATAAAATGTACAACTCTGTCTACACATCTCTGAAATTAAAGTGACTGCCGCTGTCCCAGTGTGCCAGAGCCGGGTCCAGCTGTGGGACCTGGCCCTTCTCCCAGGCCTCAGGTCTGGGGCTTAGGTGACACTTCTGTGTAAGAAAAGCTGCTTTTTGTAAATAAATAAATAAATAAATAAATAAATAAATAAATAAATAAATAAATAAATAAATAAATAAATAAATAAATGCGCAGCAGGGGGTTTCTGGCTCTCCTTCGTCGTCGGGCTCGGCTCGGATGCAGCTCCGGCTCTGATCCCGCCAGGGTGAATCAGGACTCCTCACTCTGCGAGCCCCGTCTGCAAAAGCCCGAGGGAAAATCCAGGCAGGGAGACTGGCACAAACCCTGCTCCAGAACACGCTCCATCCCTGCAGGCACAGGAGCAGCCCTGGTTAAAACAGGACAAACGGTCTCCTTCCAGCGGGATTACATCAACTCCCCAAACCCCTTCGGTTAATGGGAAAATCCACCCCAAACTTTCCACGTTTTTTACCTCTTTGCATTTGCCCCTTTAGCTCCGCTAGCTTTGCAAGCCCTGGCAGCCCAAAGCCTTTGCCTGGGATCTGTGTTGCTGCTGCAAGATTCATTTTAATAGCCGGGTCATTGGGCTCTAAATACATTTGTAATTTAAATGCAAATGAGGATTGGGTGTGAATGCAACAGAGATGGGGGTTGCTGCAGCCTGTCACCCCACTCCTGCACGAGACAACATGGGATATTGGAGCATTTCTCACATCTGCCAGGGCAGTGCATGAAGGTCCCAAGGAGCAGGGGAATCCAGGCCAGGATACACGTCCAGGCACCGTCCCTGCAGCCAATCACCCCGTCTGCTTCTGCAGGGAACATTTCTGATTAATCAACTGCCTAATGAGGCCTAATGCAACAGGCTTGATTCTGGCGCATGTGATTAATTAAACCTCCTCCCGCTGCTTTGTCTGCACCGGCGTCATTCCCGCGCGCAGCACCTGAGGAGCTGCTGCTCACCCAGCAAATCACCCTGTAGAACAGCGGCAAGCAAATCCAACGGGAAGCACTCCGAATCCCCAGGGATTTCTTAATGCTGCCCTCTGGCTGGGTGGGAGCAGAAAGATCCCATATATATATATAAATATATTTACATATATATTTACCAGCAGTTCTCCCCCAGACGCAGTAGCTCCTGGTGTGCACGGGCAGCTCGTCCCCATCGCCCCGTGTCTCCCCTCATTAAACCTCCCTGCTCTTATCAGCTATAAATAGCACCGTGATGAGGGCAGCGGGACGTGCGTCACCACGAGGAGCACCCGAAGGAGGCACTTTTTGCAGCGGGCGCCGCCGTCAGCACGGGGCTCCGGGCAAGGCTGGTGCCGGCGCCTCCGCTCCTGTTCTTCCTGCTGGAAAGGGTGCAAAAATAACCTCGCTGGGTTTGGAAATGAGGCATTGGCACTTCCAGGAGCTGCTCCCCGGGAACTGGACCAAGGCAATGGGGTGTTTCCCCACCAGGATCATGGGGATGGGGTCCCCTCCTGGCAGCGGTGCTGCGGAAAGCGAATCGCAGGGAAGGGGCTGCAGTCTGCTGGGAAAATCACCTCCAGCCCCCTCAGCACCGGGATTGACTTGCGGTGCCGAAGGAGAAGGCAGATCCAGGGAGCAGAACCAGCGAGCCTTCCTCCTCCTCGTGCCCATGCAGCTCCCATCACCAGAGCTGGCAATCAGCAAGATAAGGAAGGTGCTGCAGGGCCCAGCCCTCCTTGTCACCACGGCGCAGTGGGGCAGAGCTGGAGTATTTTGGGAAAAGAGGAAAAAATAAAGGTCGATTTGTTCACGCTACCCCCACCTAAAGCACGAGCTGCCCCATCTCTGCATCCGAGCCCTGCTCCGGGCCAGAGACATTTGTCCCCTCCGTGCTCCCAGCGCGGCGTCCCCAGTGCCTGCTCCTGCTGCCATCCCGCGGCCGCGTCCCCTGCTGCGGCTCCGCACAGGGGACGCGGATCCCACATCCCACTCCAGGGCCCCCGAGCAGCCTCCCCAGGGGAGCCCAGGCCACTCCAGGGCACCCAAGCAAAAACAGGGAGCAGCCCCCGACCCTGCGCTTGGCCCGTGGCGGAGCCGCTGGGGACAGGGCTGGCACTGGGAGCGGGCGACCCCGCTGTCCGTTGCAGCACCGGCATGGGGAAAGAGAAACAAATGAGATTTATCAAAATTCAGTTTATTCCAAAGATTAAAAGATTACATTTTTTTGTCTCTCTTTCTCATTTAATCAACCAAAATACTTTACATTTTCTTTTTAAAAAATTCAACCTAATCTGAGCATTGTACAACCCTCTCCACCCCCCGCACACACACACACACCACTTATTCCCTATTGCTATAACTTAACTTATAAAAACCATTTTTGCAGCCCCCCCTCCTCAGGCTGGGTACCTGGAAGGCAGCGGGATGGAAGAGGTGGGGCCAGCACAGGGAGCGAGGGCAGTCGGGCCACGAGCTGCAGGTGCTGGGGACGAGGGACCCCAGGACAGGCTGGGTACTTTGTGCCATCAAATGCATAGCTGGATTTTGGCCTCTGTCTTCTCAGGGAGGCCCTAATGGCAAATCAACATTCTTCCTCAGCAAAGCGAGGAGGAAGGAAGGAAGAAAGGAAAGTAAAAACGACAGCTCCCGAGAAGAAAACACATGTTGTTGGGATTTCCAAAGGTGACTGGGTTGTAAAAAGCAGGGAGGGATGGAGGAGGCTGCTCCAGGCAATGGCAGGTCGAGGTATTTGATGGAGCGATCTGCTCCTGGCCTCACTTCTGGCAGGACTTTGGTTCAGACCCCTAAGCAGCCAAGCGAGGGAGGTGGCAGCCACCACCTCGAGCAGCAACCGAGTCTCCAAAGCTGAGGATGCTTCTGTGCAGGATGGGCCAGGCCACATTCCCACCCCCGGGAGCCCCAGGTGGGAGGGAGTCAGCGCCCTCCAACACTGCAATGAGACCCCATGAGGGAGTCATCACGTGTGGGAGAAACGAGGATGAGACTCCCTCTGCATAGGAATGATTCCACTGCGGTGAGATTTCATCCCAAAGAAGCTGAGAGGGGCACCTGGGACCTCAGAAGCCTAAGAAGCCCAAACCATTCTGTGGAGGAAGGGACAAGGCCCTAAGCTTCACTGGGCCAGGAAATTTTTTTTTAAAAAAAAAAGCAACAAAACAGGTTGCAAACCCATTGTAACCACAGCATGGGACCAAGCCAGACTGTGGTAGCTGAGAGAGCACCTGGTACCGAGGGAAGACAGATCCAGCTTCCAGAGGGGAAAAATGAGCATCCCTGAGGAGCCCTGCTCCAGCCACGCACACACTGCCCGGGACCCCGGAGGGCCACGGGGCCCAACTCCGTGAGCCTCCCGTCCTCCCCAGCACATCCCGCAGCAGGAACAGACCCGGGATCCGCCTGCCCGCGCGCCCGGGGCCGAGGGCGGGTGGTGGGTGTGTGCAGGCGGGCCCCGCGGTGCCGCCGCGCGGAGCCGCTTCATCAACTCTGCTCCTTGTCCTTGACCAGCAGGACGGTGTGTTGGCCGCCGCTGGACACGGCCAGCACCACGCGGTTCTCCAGCTGCTTGCCTGTCATCTGCACGGGGCTCCAGACGTCGTCCTCCTCCCCTGTGCCCAGCTGGTAGTTGGTGCCCATGCCCCAGGCGAAGGCTCGTCCTGCAACGGAGGCAACACAAACATGGCTCGTTGCAGGGGGGGAATGTGGCAGCCAAGGGAATGGGAAGCGGCCCAAATCTGGGCCAGGCAAAAGGCCTGAGGAAGCTGCTTGGGAATGGGACACAAAGCGGCATTCCTGGGCGCACAGAGGGCCTGGCACTCACCGTCGCTGCTGACAGCGTAGCCGACCGATGCGCCGCACGCAACCGAGGAGACGCTGGGCAGCTCCGGGATGACCGTGGGGGTGCTCTGCTCCTCCACGCCCTCGCCCAGCCCGAGGCGGCCGTACTCAGCCCTGCCCAGGCTGTAGGCTTTACCTGGCGCACAGGGGACACAATGGGGGTGATTCTAGTTGCAGCAGGAGCCTCCCTTCGCCGGGGAAGGGCATCGCTCCTTCCCTCCCGCGTCCTTACTCACCCTCCGAGTCCATGCACACCGTGTGGTGCTGCCCGCCGGAGAAGCCGACCCAGGACTTGGTGGAGTTCTTGAAGGACGTCAGGTTCTGTGGAGAAAAGCAGGGCTCGGTGCCCTGGGTCCCTGCGGGACGGGAAGGCACCAAACCCAAGCAAATCAGGAATGCAAGCACGGACGGCCCATGCCAGCCACGGGCAACTAAGACACCCATCCAGGAGCTCGCGCCCGTGAGAGACCAGCCCAGCTTGGGAACCGCCAAAACTGAAGGCCAAACTTTTGATCAAGGTCATGGGCTGCTGGGACTTAAATCCAGAGCTTTGTAAGGTGACTTCCCACCCCAATTCCCAGCTCCGGGATGACCTACAGGATGCACCTGGAGATGGGTGCACAGGGGTACAAAGTGCTCTCGACCAAGGGGGTCCTGCAGGGTCCCCATTTTGGATCAGCACGCCTAGCGAACAGGGAGTCTGCAGCCACATCAAACAGGCCGGTGAGCAAGGGCACAGACATGATGCTCACCCAGCTGGTGATAGTTGGAGAGGCCAAAACCGTAGACGTGTCCCTCCTGCGTGACGGCGAAGGTGAAGTAAGCGCCGCAAAAGGCATCCTGGAAGCGCATCTTGCCTCTGTTGCCTCTCCCTTTGACGGGGACACGCTGCGGGACCAGCAGGCGCTCTGGGGACAGCAAACAAGGGATCACACGTGAATTCACGATTTACGGCCTCTTCATCCCCACTCAGATCCAGATCACTGAATTCAGGTAATCGATTTACAAGTAGGGAAGAGACCAAATACAAAAGAACATGCAGGCTCCTCAGCCAGGCTAAGTGCTGGTGCCCAAGGACAGAGCCACGCTTGCAAAACCACCAAATACTCCTTAGCAAAGGGACTCACGCAGGCCCTTCCTTCCTCCTCGGTTGGCAAAAAGCTCTGGCACTCTCCCCAGCTGGCCCTGCTCGCCACAGCCACACGTGAAGAGGTCGCCATCCACCGTCAGCATCACTAAGTGGTCATTCCCTGGAAGGAAAAGTAGAAAATGTGAAGTAGCACTCACAGACTCCAATACCTGGAGAAACCAGCAAGGGCCAGCGGCAGAAACCTCATGTTTAAACCCCAGCTAAACAAGCCCTTCAGGTCTAAAGGAGTTTATTGCATCAGATGCTTGGATGCCACGGTCTGCAATGGCTAAAAACACTGAGATCTCTACCTCGTTTCAGTCCCTGGTCTGAAACTCCAAAGAAGTTTGGCTGGGGACATCTAGGGGCTTGGGTCACCCTTGGTCTCACCTGGGCTCCTCCATGTCTACAAACCAGAGCTATGTCCCCACGTATCAAAGCATTTTCAGTCAGATTGAGTTGATTGTTAACGACATGGCAGGTGCTAGAAGAAACTCAGGGCCTGCCTGTCCAGGAACGACGAGGGCGCAAGCACACCCTGCACCCAGCTGAGAGCAGCAAAGAGGGGGAAAAGGACACGGTTCATTCTGGACCTGCAACCTTGTCTCCTTGGGCAGCCTGGCCCACACGCACGTGCTGGGCTCTTGCTCACCTGAGACAATTTTAACCACGGGCGCGTCGAGCTGAAGTAACACAGGGACCGAGCTCTTCTTCATGGGCTCCAGCAGCCCGATCACCCCGTTGTTGTCCTGCACGAAGAGACAGACGTGGGGAGGTGAAGTCACCGACATCTGGCCAGCAACTGCCAGCAGAGCCTCTGGAATCCAAAGAACCAACGTACCCGGAAAGAGCCCCAGACAAAAACCCTGCCGTCATCCGTGAGCGCAGCCGTGTGACTGTCCCCCGCAGAGACCTGCACCACCTTTTCCTGCAGCTGCACCTCCCCTGGCTTCATCTCTGAGCCCTCTGCGGAGGTGTCACGGCCAAGGGCACCTTCGTCGTTGCAGCCAAAGGTATAGATCTGCAGACGAGAGCGGCCTGATGAGCAAGAGACCCCAAGGACCACCAGACGAGCATGGAAAGAGCAGACAGAGACCCACCACGCTGGATTCTCCTACTATCCCCAAATCTTTGCTCCAGCACACAGCTACATGTGTTCCATGCTCGTGCCAGGAGCATCCCTGAGTGCGTCCCCAGAGCTCGGTGCTGCACTCACCTTGCCGGTCTCGCCAAGACACACCGTGTGCATCCCTCCCGCTTCCGCCTGCACGATCATCTCCGGGAGCTGCACCAGGGCCGGCTTCTTCCTCTCCATCACGTCCTCCCCCAGGCCCAGCTGCCCGACGTCCCCCTGCCCCAGCGTGAGCACCAGCCCGGGCTCCGTCCGGTGCGAAGCATGGCAAACTGCAGGAGAGAAACAAGAGAAAACACATTAAAAACTGGACAAAGAGACAAAATAACCTGGAAAAACAGTACTTCAGCAAACAGTACAAAGTCAGGAGGAACTTGTTTCCCAGGTGGTTTTCTTACCTTTGAGCTTTTTCCTTTCTGGAGACCCCTCTTCTGGCGTAGGGCTTTTCTTCGCAGTGCGTTTTCCTGGCATGTTGCTTCAGACCTAAACAAAGACACTCTCTGTTAAGGCACCAGCCAGCCGCCAGTTTGGGGAGAAGCTGCAGCTGTCCGTTAACATTTTCCACCTACGGAAGCACTCGGATTGCTGCCCTTCACTTTCAGATCCTGGATCTTCCAAGCGGACAATGAAAGCGAAGGGGGACTTGGGCACCAAACTCAATCCTCCTTCATGTCCTACGTGCTGCCTCTGCTCTCAGACAGCCGGGAACCTTCCCCAATTCCAGTGGGGAATTACGGACAGTCCCAGAGGGAAGCAGAGCAAAACATGGGCATGCCCTGAGCCTCCTGCTTCCACACAAACACCCGTCTGGCTGCAAACAACGGCACGAACTCCAAGTGTTCCGCGTGAAGGAAAACGGGGTGTTGGAGCCTCCTCCCGCTCGGAGGCCGAACTTTCCAGGGCTTTTCCAGGAAGCGCCCGGTGCCCTGCAGGAAGCATGGGGTTTTCCCGCGTGGATCCCCCTCCGTGTCCCTGCGGCCCCCACCGCCGCTCCCGCTCTTCCCGCCGCCGCCGCACGTGGGGGCCGCGTAGGCCCCGCTCGGCCCAGCCCGGCCGTTACCCACCCCCGCCGCAGGACCGGGTCCCAGCAGGGCACGTCGAGGAAGGGGGACGAGACGAGGCGCCCCCCGGCCCAGCCCCGGTCCCGGTCCCCGCTCCGGTTCGGCCTGGCCCGGTGCCGCGCTCACCTCAGCCCGCGGAGGCTCCGCCGCGGCCCGCTCGGCTCGGGCCCTTCCCGAGCATGCGCAGAGCGGCGCCGGCGCCGCCACCGCCCCCTGCCGGCCGCGCGGCAGCGCCGCGAGCCCCGGGAGCGTCCGGGAGCGACCCCGAATCCCGGGAGCCGAGTCCAGGCCGTGGGAGAGACCCCGAATCCCGGGATCCCCCATCAGCGTCCCCGTGCGCGGGGACCGCGCGGGCCCTGCAGGGCTCCCACGGAAGGGCTGGTCTGGCACATCCCACCTAGGGAAAGGGTGTCCCGGCGGGAATGGAAATGGTTTCGGAGGGAGTAGCAGAGCAAGAGCTGGCAGGACGAGGCAGAGGTTGGGGAGGAAGAGGTACACGGGGGTGTGAAGGTGGTAGTGGAAGCCACGGTGGTGATGATGAGGCCATGGGCCAGGAGGGGCCAGGCAGAAGCTGAGGAAGAGCGAGATGTGCAAGGAGTGCAAGGTGTGCAAGTGCAAGACGTGCAAGGAGTGTAGGACGTGCAAGGAGTGCAGGGAGTGCAGGACGTGCAGCCCCGGAGCACCCTGGAGCGAGGCCCGAAGCTCCCGGCCGCGCTGTCCCCGAGGGGCCACCAGCTCCTGCGCCGCCCCCAGACCGGCCTCCTGCAGGGCCGGCAGCAGCCCCGCCGCGGAGCTCCGGGCCGGGCTCGCCCTGGCTGCCCCGCGGGGGAACGGCGGCACCGGCCGCGCCCCGGGGGCTGCGGGGGACGGCGGCGCCCTCGGCCGGGAGGGGCGCGGAGCGGCCGCCAGGCGGCGCTGCCGCGCGGGGGGGCGGTGCCGGAACCGGAACCGGAAGCAGAGCCGGAGGAGAAGGAACCGGGAGGGCGGGCGGAGAGGACCTCCGAGCGGGAGCCGGAGCCGCTCTGGTGCAGAGGGAAGCGGGCGGTGACCCTGGGCGGCCCGAGCCCTGTGCGGGGGCGGCGAGAGCGGCGGCGGGCGCGGGGCCGGGGCGGAGGCCGCACTGTCGGTATCGGCCCGGTCTAGGCCGGGACTCGGCCCTGTCCCCGCGGCCATCGCGGAGCTCTGGGCGCCGGAGCCGGTGCGTGACGAGCGGGGGGCGCTCGGGGATGGGGGGAGTTGGGGATGTGGGGGGCGCAGTGCTCACGTGCGCTGAGCCCGGTGCCTATGGAATCCATAGGGAGCTCATGGTGCTTTGAACCCTATAGGCGTTTGTGTGACTGTCGCGTAACGTTGTGCGGATCTGGAAGATAAAATAACCAAAACTCGTTTTTCTGATGGATCTCGTTAAACTTTTGCAGGGGCTAAAGAACGTTCCCAGCTGCCAAGATCATGAATCAGTCACTGCCACGACTCGCCTCTTGATGTCATCCAGAATAGTTCATCCACACTGAATGATTAGCTCATTAACTGTTAATTAGTGCATCAACAGTCCTTCCCAGTAACTAATGAGTCTGGTAGTTGCACAAGCGTTGGACGAGGGGGTCCCCAAAGCGCCTTTGCTAAAGACCCGCAAATTTCCGCTGAATCTCCTCGCAGGAACCGCTATTTGCCCCCGCCAAAGCCCGTGCCCCGGTATATCCCAGCAGGCCTCGCGCGCTGCGACTCTAGGGGGGATATATCCCAGCAGGTCCCGCGCGGCGAAGGCAGCGATTGGCCCGCGCACACAGACGTCACGCGCCTCGGTATATCCCATCGCGCCCCGCGCGCGCAGGACCCGCTGTGGGTTAGTGCGGCATATATCCCAGCATTCCCCGCGCGCCGCCGGCTCGGGAGGATATATCCCAGCGTGCCCCACGCGGCCTTTGCGGCTGCAGCTTCCGTAGGGCCGGCCCCGCCTCCCTCAGCGGTTTCCGCCTCTCCCCCAGCGCCGCCCTCGCCTCTGGGGGCCCGGGCGTCCGGCTCCGGTGAGCTCCGTTTTTTTTATCCTTTTCGCCGTTATTTAAAGGCGGGAGCGGGGTGAGGGGTTTTGGAATTAACGAGGCCCCTCTGGGCCTGCGGGAGGACCGCGCTCCTTTTTGATGTCTCTCTCCTCTTCCTCCCTTCCTAGACGCCTGAGCCCCACTCACTCTTTGTCTCCCGTAGGTTCCGGACCCCCTGCGCAGAGCTGCCATGGTGAGAGACCCCCTCAGCCCTTCCTGCGATCCTATAATGTCCCAAGTCCCTCTTGAGCCTCCCAATATCCCATGATGCGTCAGTACCCCCCCCAATATCCGAGGATACCCTGGGAATCCCCCCTCCAATATCCCACAATGACCCCAAATGCCCCCCCACATCCCCCCAATATCCCACAATTTCCTGGGACTGTCTCCAAGATCCCATGATGCCCTGGGACCCCGCTAGAGCCTTCCAAAATCCCATGATGCATCAGGACACCTCCAATGCCCAAAGGTGCCCCCTCCAGCCCTGTCAATATCCCATGATGCTCCAGGACCCCCTGGAGCCCCCCAATATCCCACAATGCCTTGGGACCCTCCCCAAGCATCCCCCGATACCCTGAGAACCCCCCCAACCCTCCCAATATCCCACAATGCCCCAAGGTGCCCCCCAATATCCCATGATACCCTGGGAACCCTAACATCCCCTAGTATCCCATGATGCCCTGGGAACCTTTAGAGCCCCCTAGTATCCCATGATGCCCCGGGATTCCCCCCTGCTTAGCCCCTCCCATGATGCTTTGCAGCACGGGCGGCTCAAGTCCCGCCCCTCGGAGGCCGAGGCCGCCGCCCGGCGCCGGCAGCGCCAGGAGAAGCTGCGGCTGCACCGGGCGGCCATGGCTACCCTGCTGGGCCAGGTGACCCCTGACCCCACCCTGTGACCCTGACCTGGCTCCTCCCCCCCATCACTATGAGCCTTGCTGACCTTTGCACCCTCCCTTGACCCCACCCAGCCCTTGGTTCATGACCCCTGCTGACCGTTGACTTCCCCCTGACCCTTGACCCCCAACCCAGGAGGGCTGAACCACCCCTACCCACCACCTTGTAACCCCCTGACCCCAAAGTGACTCTGGGGTGACCCCACGCTGGCCCCATGTTGACCCTTGACCCCTCCCACAGCCACTGGGTTGGGGGGGGGGAAATAGAGAAGTTGAAGAGGAAGGAGGGGGAGGGGACAGACCCGCCCCTGACCCTGGCGTGACCCCGATGTGACCCCTCGACCCCAACATGACCCTGTGGTGACCCCGCGGTGCCGCAGCGGGGGCGGGGCCCGCCGGACGAGGCCGCGCTGACGCTGGCGGGGGAGGTGCTGGCGGCCCAGCCCGACCTGGGCACCCTGTGGAACCTGCGGCGGGAGGCGCTGGGGGGCGGCCAGCCCCCCCCGAACTGGTGAGCGCCCTAGGGGGGTCTATAGGGGTCTATAGGGCCTCTATGAGCACCTCTAGGGGCTGTGGGGGGGTCTGTGGGTGAGAAATGGGAACTAGAGGAGGAAATAGGGGGCTGTGGGGTCCCTGTGGGTCTCTATGGGGAGGTTATGGAGGAGATATGAGAGGAAATAGGAGATTATGAGGAGCTATGGGGACCCTATGGGGGCTGTGGGGTCCCTGCGGGTCTCTATGGGATCCCTATGGGTCCCTGTGGGAGTGAGGGGGTCACTATGAAGGGCTGTGAGGTCCCTGTGGGTCCATAAATGTTCCTGTGGGTCCCTGTGGGGGTTCTGGGCTCCCTTTGGGGGGGTATGGGGTCCCACTGGGGTCTTTGTGGGTCGCTGTAGGGCGTTACAGGCTCCCTATAGGCTCCTCTACCCACTCGGGGGCTGCCGGGGCTCACTAGTGGGGGAGGAGGTGGCTTTAACCCCCTTTGGGCCCCCTATAAGGTGAGGGCGTGGCCGCGTGACGTCAGCGCGGGGGCGTGCTAGAGCCATGATGGGGGCGTGGCCGGGTGGACGTCAGCAGGGCGTGACCAGATTGCCGCTAGGGCGGGGTAGAGGTATCGCGATGACGTCAGAAGGGGCGGAGCCATAGCTCGGAGTGATGGCGGGGCGTGTCCAGGGTGACGTCAGAGTTGACGCTCTCCGGGAGCTGCCTGGCGACCAATCCCAAGTCCTATGGGGCGTGGCACCACCGGCGCTGGGTGCTGCGGCGCGCTGACGTCAGCGGCGACGTCACCAGCGAGCGCCGCGCCGCGGGGGAGCGCGCGCTCTGCGAGCGCCTCCTGGCGGCCGATCCGCGCAACTGTGAGTGAGTGCACCGATAGGCGGCGATATACGGGATTGGGCGCCGATATACGGCGACTTACGGGGATGTGGGTGGGGAGGTCAGTTTTGGGGGGAAAATCAGCCTTTTGGGTCATGATTTGGGAGGTAAAATAGAGGTTATACTGGGATATATTGGGATATACTGAGAGGGGAGAGCCAGGGGGAAATGGAGGGGTTTTGGGGGAGAAAATGCTGTATTTTTTGGTGGGAAAATGGTGGGTGGTGCAGGGATAGCCTGGGATATATAGGGTCTATAGGGCCCTTAACGGGTCCCTCTCTCGCAGTCCATGCCTGGGAGCACCGGCGGGCGCTGGCGGAGCCGGAGGGGACGGAGGCTGAACTGGCCTTTGCCGCCGATCTCCTGGCCAGGGACTTCTCCAACTTCTCGGCCTGGCACCACCGGGGCGCCCTCCTGGCGGCCGCCCGGACGCCGGGGCCCCGCGGGCCGCTGCCGCCACAGCTGCTGCGCACAGGTGAGTCACCCCCACTCGGACGCTTGGGCCCCTTTCCCAATGCTAGGGTCCACAGTGGGAGATTTTGGGCTTCTCCAGGGGCTCCTATAGGGTTGGGCAGCAGGGAAATGGGGCTCCCGGGTACTGGAGACCCTAACATGGACATGGGAGCCCCTTCTTCCCCCCCGCAGAGCTGGAGCTGGTGACCAGCGCCGTCTACACGGACCCCCACGACCAGAGCGCCTGGGTCTATCTGCGCTGCCTCCTGTCCAGTGGTAAGGCCGGATGCCGGAGCCCCTTGCCCAGATATTTGGGGCCTCTTTACCTGACGCCTGAGTCCCCTTTCCCTGCAGCTCGGCCTCCTCCCGCCATCATCTGCCTCTATGTGAACCGCGAGGACGCCACGTTGGCCGTGACTTTCTCGCGGCCTGTCATGGTGAGGCACTTGGCCCAGATAGCAGAGTCCCTCACTTGGACGCCTGGGCCCCTCACCCGGACACCTGGGCCCCTTTGCAGGTCTCCGAGCAGAGCCCTGAGCTGGAGCTGACGGTGGATGAGGCTCCGACCGAAGTGACTTGGAGCTCGGCCGAGGGGCGGCCCCGGCCCAGCCACGTCTGGGTATCCGCCTGGACACGAGGCCCCCTTCCTGGACCCCGGGGTCCCTTCCCAGATGCCTGGGTGCCTCTCCCTGCTTCTCAGTGGGGGAATTGGGGCTTCTCTGGGGGCTCGGAATGGGGCTCCCAAATGCCGGGGTCCCTTTCAGCCCTTCGGGGTTTGTCTCCTGGACGCCGGGGTCCTTTTTTTCCTTGACCCTCCTCCTCCAGCTCTGTGATTTGCCGCTAGCTGCCCTGGACCCGCCCTCCAGCCCCCACCGCTTAGGGGTCACCTGGCGGCCGGGCCCCGCCCACCATGACGTCACCCTGGAGCCAGGTGTGTGTCCCTGCCCTGAGCCCTGCCCCAAGCCCCACCCCCTTTGGCCCTCTTAGCTCCGCCCTCCCTGCAGGAAGTGACGAATCCTGGAGCCGGGAGGTGGCGACACCCAAGGACCTGTTCTGGTAAGCTCCGCCCACTTGTGCAAGCTC
Organism: Eudromia elegans; assembly: GCA_003342815.1. Taxonomy (NCBI): domain Eukaryota; kingdom Metazoa; phylum Chordata; class Aves; order Tinamiformes; family Tinamidae; genus Eudromia; species Eudromia elegans. The sequence goes on along the minus strand of PTEX01000061.1, from coordinate 1,303,645 downwards.
CACCCACTTGTGCAAGCATTTGGTCTCCAAGCAGCCACCCCACTTTTCCAGGCCGGAGGTGAGCGAGGCCGACCCGGAGGTGCTGCGGGAGCTGGTGGCGACGTGCCGGGAGCTGCTGGAGCTGGAGCCGCAGAGCCGCGGTGAGAGCCGGACGCCAGGGCCCCCTCCCAGTACCCCCTTCCCTCCCAATTTGGACACCAGGGCCCCTTCGGAAGGTGTCCGGACACCAGGGCCCGGAGGCCACGGCCCCTTCCCGGACGCCTGGGTCCCTTCCCGCAGGGCCGCTCCTGACGCTCTCCCTGCTGCTCTGTGCCCTGGATCCCGTCGCCCACGAAGCCGAGAGCCGGAGCTGCCTGCGGAGCCTCCTGGTGGGGTGGGGCTTAGGGAGAGGGGTGGGGCTTAGCCCTGCAGGGGTGGGGCCTCCAGAGGGTAGGCACCAGCTGGGACTCCATGGGGGTGTGGCCAAGGGGAGAGGTGTGGCCAGTGGGGTGTGGTCTCATGGTGGGTGGGGCCTGCAAGAGGTTCCTGGGGTGGGTGGGGCATGTGGGTGTGGTCTCCCCGTGGGTTGTTAAAGGTCATGGGGGTTTCTTAAAGGGGCAATGTGGAAGAAATGGGTCCCGGTTGGTGCCTTAAAGGAGCAGAGGGGGCTGAGGCCATGCTGGGGAGAGCGTTAAAGGGGCAATGGGGGAGGAGGTGGGTCCCTCTGTGGGTCTTAAAGGGGAAGTACCAATGCTGTTGGAAAAGAATGGAGTGTAGGGTGAACCTTAAAGGGGCAATGCTTGTGAAAGTGGGTCCCACTGGGCCTCTTAAACAGGGCAACACCAGGCGAAGCAGGAGGGGGTCACACTTGGGGGGCGTGGCCATGGGGAGAAGGGGCGTGGTCTGATCACAGCCCCACCCCCAGGAGGCAGACCCACTGCGAGGGGGGTTCGTGCGGGATGCAGCGTCGCGGGCGGCCATGGCAGCTGGAGTCCTGCGCATGGAGGCGGAGCTGGTGCAGGCCCCGCCTCCAAAGAGGCCCCGCCCCAGGCTGTGCCTGCAGCAGCAGGTGAGTGCAGGGGGTGGGGCTTCATTGTAGGCGGGGCTTGTGGGCAAGCTGCACTTGGAGTTGGTGGGCGTGGCCTGGGGTTTTGGGGGCGGAGCCTCTGCAGCCATTTTGCAGAGAGGCAATAGTGGGTGGGGCTAATGGGGAGTTTGAGGTTTGTGGGGTGGGGCCTGTGGCTGGCCCTGCCCATTAACCCAAGTCCCGCCCCCAGGAGCTGACGTCACTGCCGCTGTTGGAGTGTCTGGGGCTGCTCACGGAGCTGGAGGTGCCGGGGAACCGGATCCGGGCGGTGCCGGCCGGGATGGGCGGGATGCGGCGCCTGCAGGTGAGTGGGGTCTGCCATATAGTGAGCCATTCACCTGTCCCATAGGGACTCTCTTATCACATAGTGGGGTTTGCCAGATTGTGAACTGCTGTTGCCCTATAGTGACCCGGCTCACAGTGAGCCGTGATTCCCGTGCACAGGGATCCCTTTGCCAAATAGTGGGACCTACCAGATTGAGATCCACTGAGTGGGCCCGTTAACACCCCCGTCCCCTTCCACTCACTGCCATATAGTGAGCACTGCCAGATGCTGAGCCAGCAAATTGCCCCGTAGGGGCCCAGCCCCTTGCCATATAGTGAGTTTTAGGATGTCGGGATCTGGGAAAGGGGCCCAGGCGTCCGGGAAGGGACTCAGACGTCTGGACCCTTCCCCCCAGGTGCTTGACCTGTCCCACAACGAGGTCACGACTTTGGCTGGCCTTCCACCCCTCCCCCGCCTGGAGGAGCTGCGTCTGGATGGCAACCGTATCCAGGGGCGGGGCCTGGGCTGAGGGGAGGAGCTACATGGGTGTGGGTGGGGCTATAGGGTCCAAGGGCAGGGCCTACTGGATGATACTAGAGGGGAGGTTAAGGCTTGTAGGACCATGGGGGGGTGGAGCTAAGTGGCTGAGGGCGGAGCTAAGGGCCTGGGGGTGGAGGTTTAATATTGAGGGGGCGATGGAGCCCTAGGGGGTGGGGTCTATGGTCTGGGGGTGGTGCAGGTGGTGGGGGGTGGAGCTAAGTACCTGGGGGCAGGGCCAAGGGTGAGAGAAGGGGTCTAGAGGAGATGCTATAGTGTGATGGGGTGGGGCTAAGTGCATGTGGGTGGAGCCTATGACAATGGGCAGGGCTAGTGGGGTGAGGCAGAGCCATGGGACTGGGGGAGGGGCCTGCACGGAGCTAGCAGGTCTGGGAGGGGCTGCAGAGCCCAAGGGGTGGAGCTTGGGGAGGAGGTGGGACTTCATTTTGTTGTTGCTTCCTTGACTCCGCCCCCCCAGCCATCAGTGACATCTCCGCGCTGGCCCCATTGGCTGCCTGCCCCCGCCTCGCCTGCCTCCGATTGGCCGGCACCCCCCTGGCTGCTGACCCTGGGGCTGCCGCCCACCTGGCTGAGCTCCTCCCCCACGTTCACGTTGCTCTTGCCTGATTGGATGGTGCTGCCTAAGGCTCCACCTCCTCATTTAAAAATAATCCCTCCCCTGCTGGTGATGTCATGGGGGGTGGTGCTGAAGTGAAGTCATGTGATGTGGGTGGAGCTTTTGTGCTGGGGGAGGGGCTCAGGTGTCCAGAACCCCTCCCATGCCAACCTGGTCTTAATTACTCATGATTACCCCCTACATGCATGGAAAGCAGGGGGTGCGGCCAGTGAGCTGTAATTAGCATCTATTTGCATGGGTGGGGGGTGGCAGGTTATTAAAGGGGCAATTCCGGAGCGCTGGGTGTGTCTGCAACCGCGGTGGCAAAAAGGAAATGGGACCAAAACAATGAAAATCAGGCCAAGAAAAGAGAAATCAGGAACAGAGGAGGGAGGGAAGGGAGGAGCGACGGTCCTGACCCCGAGGACTCCCCGGGGCTGTCGGAGGAGGAAGGATCCCCCAGCGCCGCCTCCTGCCCTAAAGCCCCAAGCAGAGGAACCAGCGCCCGGAGCCGCCTCGCACGGGCCCCTCCGCGATGCTCTGGGTGCTCCGGGGCTGCTCCCGACCCGGGAAGCACCGAGCGGGACCTTCTTGTTACTGTCTCCTGGGTCCTTCTCCCTGTTTCTGGAAAGTGGCTGGATCCCGTGTGCCGCTTGTGCAATTAGCTCCGAAAACTGTATTTTAATGACAAGTGCAAAAACTTGAATAAAACCACAACTGGGTCCCCTGGACAGCGTCTTTTATGGATGGGTGGGAAACATGAAGGGGTAGAAACGGCCCTAGTTTCCAAATGGGTTTTGTTAAAACCCTTCAGAAACGTCTTTAAAACCCTTGAACTGCGGAGGAGAAATAGGATCCTTAGGAGCTGGTCGCTCCATGGAGCTGGGGTCTCACCCGAGGGATCTGCCTCAGGAGGGTCCATGTGGGTGGAAGGGCCCCAGCAAAGGGAAGGAGAAGCCAAGAAGGAAAGTTCCCTCACGGCAAATCCATCAGGACACTAAAGGCAAATGGAAAAGTCCTCTAAGAGCCCAGAGCATTTGGTGACCGGACCCAGCTGGAGGATGAACTGGGTGCGGGTTGGAGGAAGCACCAGAGGTCCAGAAGAACCAGCCTAAGCCGGGGCTCAGGAACAGCTCGTAACCCCAAGGACACCCAAAAGGGCCTCGGGGTTATCCAAGGAAAGCGGCCGAGGCAGATTCCAAAGTTCTGTATTTTTCAAAATAAAGATCACACGTTGTTTAGAGACAATCTACACAAGAGTTACAAAAAATAGTCGCCCAGGCATAAGCATACACAGGTTTGTTAATTATACACATATGGTTACAAGTGTGCTTGCAAAAAAGTTCATTGGAAATATACACAAGGCTCTGTAAATGTACACCGTGTAGTGTTACAATTCTATATTCAAACAAGGAAAATTGACAGTATGTTACATTCACTTACAAGTAGACAAAATGCAAAATACAGTTCATCTTCTGTACAAAAAGGGGAGGTGATTCACACTTTACAAGGTGAAAAGGGACTCTGATTGTAAGGAAAACTAGGGGGGGTTCTGTACTTTTGCACTTTTTTTTTCTTTTTTTTTCTTACTGTCACAAAATAAGCAAAACGTTACCTTTTAAGATTCAAAAAAACACTATTTGGAACTGAATCGGTTTTGTAGAACATTTAGAAAGGCTCGCTACTGTTCAACTAGGTGACAAATAAAACCAAGCAGTTGTTTTTTTTTTCCTTTTTAACCATTAACTAGGCTGTATAAAGAGAACATTTCCTTCAAAAGAAAAAATTTACTTCTGGTTGAAATTACAATTTACAATATACAACACTATATGCTACGACCATAAAAGGTGTGAATATACACTGAAATGCACAGGTTTTGCTAATTCTTTTTGTTTTCTTTTTCTTACCAAAAAACGGGTTTATGTTGATTCAAACTTCTCCACATTTACATTACAGAGGTTTACAAATGTACAATTGTACAGTCAGAAGTATGTTCCACTACTAGGGTACATTATAGATACAGATCAGACATCAAAACAAGAAAATACTACAAATTTTTATATATGTAAAGTCTACACCAAGTATACACTATATATTTATAGAAGCAAGACCAAAGCCGAGTCGGATTTTGTTTTCCTCATGCTAAATAAGCAATTTTTTTGCCTTTCAAGGTTAACAGAACAAACTGAGTAAACGAAGACACCCGCCCCCTGCCCCTGGCTCTAAAACCTCCTGGGCCGGGGATGGTTTTCACCCCCAACCCGGCCCCTACGCTACCTCCTTGCGCACGTCCTACTCCAAACCAGAGCAACAACAAAAAAAGCAATTAAAAAGCTCCAAAACCTTAATTTCTTGTCTTTTTTTTTCTTTGCTTTTTCTAAACTGAAGCTTTAGCAAGTCGAAGTTCCTTTCTTTTATATACGTATAAACAGCGTTAAATGTGTCTTTTGTGCCATTTAACTAAAATGCAAAACCTCTCGCCAACTTTTGGGCTAAAAGGAGAGAAAACAGGTATTTGCAAAAGAGTCGCCCGCGAGGCAGATGGATTAAAAACTTTTTTTGTTTGGTTTTTTTTTGTTGTGTTTTTTTTTTCTTTTCTTCAAACCAACCACCCTGAAAGTTTCCACATTTGGAATATAGATACAACAGTGAACAAAAATGTGGCCTTCCATGTACATTTGATACCTATGTACAAGTATTCTATACACCGGTAAAACAGCAGGGCAATTAGTTAATTAAAAAAAATAATTAGTACATGTTATGCATAATAAAATTAAAGAAATTTACAAAGGCTTTTTTACTCTTTTTTTTTTTTCTTTTTCTAGTAGTTTCGCAACCGCACGACGTTTTCCGGCTGGATCTTGGGATCTCGGTGGTTGCTGGTTGTGGCTGCCCGGGATGCTCCGCGGCGGGGCGGCCGGCTCAGATGATGCCGTTGGGTGGCCCGCAGATGGGCCCCAGGTCGACGCCGTTCTTCATGTAGTATTTCTCCAGCTTGGCCAGGATGTGTTTGCCGTAGGTGTATTTACGCAGGGTGGCAATGTGAGGCCGGATCTGAGAGCGAGACAAAAGGGGGGGGACAAAGAGGAACTGAAGCTCAGCAACAATGAAAGCACCAGGGACGGCAAAACACCCGAGATGTTTAAGTGACGTTTGCTGTAAATCACCTCAATTACAGTGAATTCAATTAATAACTCACTGGTGGTGTATTTAAGTGGATGCCAAGTGGGCACTTCTGGGCAGGCCCCATTGTCCCGAGCCCTTTGCTGGCACCGGTGGCCCCCTTCAGCCTGAGGGGTCGGGTGGCATCAAGCCCTTGGCTGCAGAAGCTCCAGCTCTGCCCTCTCCTCTCCCACCCCCTGGGGCAAACGGGCCCGTGGCGAACACAGAACCAGCCCCCCGAACGCAGCCGAGGGGCTTCCACCCAGCAGGAGGATAAGGAAGAGCTTTGCCCTTCCTCCCTCCCTGCTGGGATGTGAAACTGCTCCGGGGAGCAGGAGCTCCCGGGACAAGCTCCTCTACGTGAAACCACACGGGGAAGACGACACCCAAGAGCCCCGGACCCGGGAGCAGCGACACTTCTAAACCTGACAATTAAGGGCGATTTTCTGAGCAGAGGAGATCTGTGCACGGGAGCTCCACGTGGCCACACCATTCCACAACACGAGCTGCTTTCAGCTCCACTCTAAGGACTGCTGTGAGAGCAAAGCCATCCCTACTGCACAGGAAAAGACCAAGCTCCCATTTCAGCCACCGCTAACACCATTTTGCTGCTCAAGCTCCGCTGGGCAGCTGCAGGAGATGGGAGACATGAGGGCAATTCGTTTTCATTACTCCATGAGAAACATCCCAGGCTGCAGGCAGGTTTCCTCACTAATGCAGGGAGGATGGACTTTTAACTCCAAAGGAGAAGCTGGAGACAGGATGAGAAAGTACCCAGGACATCATGTACAGGGTTCCCCTCTCCTCCTGTACGCGGGGGTACCTGGATCATCATCACCTACCTGTGCTGGGACCACCTGTAAAAGCCTCATGGGAAAAACGTCCCTGGTTGAGCTTATTTTGTCACTCAGTCACCTCTGTTCTTGTCCACCTCAAGAACCAGTCTGTGCCGTGGCCCTCCCTATCCCAGGGAGCAACGAGGGCTACGCTGAGATTATGGAAAAACAGGGCATTCGAGGCCCAGCAGAGCTGCCGTTCTTGCTCTTCATTCCCAAGACTGCCAGAACCAGGGGCTTAATTACTTTAAATATCGAAGGTGCTGCCGTTAGCACTGACATAGCAAAGACTCCCTGCTCATACCAGTGGCAGTTTTTACAATCTAAATAGCAACAGTCGCTGTGCTCAACCTTCCCAGGCTTCCACTCACCTTGACAACATCATTAAAATCATCACGTTCAGCCAGCCTTATTTACCTGTCACTCTCAATCTATTTCTGACAACCCCACTGATAATCTAATTAGCATTTTACTCAAAAGTCTTGGCTTGACAGCACCAAGAAAACGTCAGATCATTTCCATATTATTTTTTATATATAGAGATCAAAATATAGCAAGAGATCAGCAGAGCTACAGGCCATTCTGCTACAACTTCGCTACACCCACTCCTTTAGAGAGATCTTTTAATGAGTTTTTCTGATAAATCTGTATTAATCCAAAATAAATTGGTTTGAAAGAACTTCTCTGAGGGATTCCTAGACCTCAGACAGAATTAATATCCTTGCTGGAGGCGTATTTAAACTGCATGCATGCTGTTAGCTAGCAATAACACACGGGCCCTGCTGATGCAATGTATCCCAGGGGCTCTTCATGACCAGGACTGCAAAGCTGGGACACGAGGTGACAGACAGTGGCTCTGGGCAGGGACCCAGGTGCTCGCAGGTCTGGCTCAGCTCCGCTGAGTACGGGGGGTTCTCATTAGTGAACAGTGTTCTCAGTGAGGGCAAGGGCGTCATCACTGCCAGACCTGCGGAAGGCACCGCGCAAGGCGCAGGAGCCCCCGTGCTGCCACAGCCAAAACCCCTCTGCCATGTTGTTATTCACTCTGTCATGTGCGTGGAACTGGGTTACTAGGTCAGGAAAAGATTGCTGCAAGCAACCAACTCTTTGTAAAGCCTGGGCTCATTATTTCACATTCTGATACTTCAGCTATTGCTTTCCTGCAAGGCTGAAATGTCTTCCTTGGTAGGACCTTCTATGGGCAAGGGTGATGCTCTGAGCCCCCAAGCAGCCCCATATCGTTAGGGGCCCGCGGCAGCCGCTCACCTTGTGCATGACGATCTTCCGCTGAGCTGGTTCGGCCACGTCGATCATCTTCTGTACCACGTAGTTGGCGTACTGATCCTTCATCATGGTATATAAGGCACTGTGAGGGCCGTCGTTCATAGTGCACACCTCATCGATCAGCATGGCCCGCTCCGTGCGCGACGCGTGAGTAACGCACTTCTCCACCACGTTGCTGCGAACACAAACGGGCCATCTGTGAGCACCCAACGACCCTCCTGAGCTTTCCTGCTCTATCCCAAGTCCCTCTCCTTAAGCTTCCAACACAGGCAGACCATTTGGGAATACCGTATGTGCTGGTGCGAAATCCAGCAGCGTGACACAGAAGAGCAGCCCAGGGAACACGGACACACAGGCAGTGCACGTTCCTAGATCAGGGAGATGAGGGGGAACTGGGAGCAGCTCAGGTTTTCTTTCACCCAGGTTTATCTCCAGAATGACACTGTGTTGAAGAGCAATGTCTATTCTCGCACTGTGGCCATCACAGAAGAACGTGAGTTCTTCTTTGGCTTTTCTCAATATAGGAGCTCAACAGGAATCGAGGTATCAGGTTAAAATAATAGGGAAATGCAATTCAGGAACAGATTAGAAGGCAAACACCTTCCCAGTTCCTGAACACATGAGATCATTGGTCTCTGCTCTCTGGAGATCCAAGTTAAACGTGCTATGGGGAAGGGGAGAGAGTTTTGCCAGCCTTATCTTCTGCACCCCTGACTAAATTAATAAAATCAGAGTGATTTGCCGCAACTAGCACTCAGCTTGGGGGACTTCCTACACTAATCAACACATCTGGAAAGAAGGTTAGAACAGACATCAGGACCAGTCATGGAGGAAGAAGTCAATATAATGGCATCAAGAAAACCTTCCCATTCTTATTCATTTGTGGCTGGCTTCTAACCACGTCTAGCTCTGTTGCATCTGGAGCTACAACCTCAGACTGTTTCAGCTTTCCTAATGGGTTATCAATATACATTTATCAAAAAGGACTGCAAGGCTTAGCATATAGAAGGCACAGATTCTTTTAAGAAACAGGAAATGAAAAAAAAAGTTATTTCATTAATTTCCCTGTGGGTAAAAAAGACCTTCTGGAGATAGTGAAATGCTCTAGAGCAAGTTGTTATCCAAGGGATGGAGCCCAGTTAAAAAATAATGCTTGATCAAGCTCAGTAATTTGGTCTAGAATAACTCTGACATTTTCACCCTTCCTTACAAGTACAACTTACCTGGTCAATCACTCTCCCAGCTTCTAAGCAGCTACAAAGAGCATCCTGCTGTTAAATAAAGAGTTATTGCCACCTCCTTTCACCTACCTACAGCCCCACCCCTAAACTCTTCTGCAAGGCCAGTATGTGTCCATGCTCCCATGGGGCGTGGAGACTTGAAGGAACAAATTCATACCTAGCAAATTTATGTTGACTCAACACGAGCACGTTGCCTCTAATTTCTGCTACAATCTTGCTCTTATCCTCAGGCCGACCATGTTCTAGTACATGCTGGATAACATAGTTCCCATACTGATCCTGTTTTGAGAGACAGAACTGTGTGTCAAAAATGTGGACAGGAACTCTTAGTATCAAACTACTTCCCAATGTGCATCAAGACTTATACATTTAGACTAGACACTAATTAAAATATCTAATATATCTAATATTAAAATATCTACTGCTTAAGTCATGTTTATGCTTTCTACTTCTACAAAAAACGTGCTTTTTACAACTCTACTTGTGCATAAAAAGCTTAAAACAATTTCGCTTCATCATTAAATGTCATTAACTGCTTATTTCAAGTTTCTTGAGTTTCCCCAAGATTTAGAATAAAAAAACACATAGTGGAAGGCTAAGGCATGGTCTAGCTATACAAGAGTGTCCATAAAGAAAACATTTATCAGAAATCCACTTACTAAGCAATATCTTTTCCTGAAAGCAACCACATCTTTGCATCAAATCCCTTAGGATCCTACTTGAACTGCAACTTCTGGAGTGAAGCACTTGGACACATACCCACTCCATACTTTGATACTTCTCATAAGGAAAGTAACTACAACTTGGATGTCTTCTGGATGTTTACACACAGCCCAAACTACTACCGACCATGTTACTTCTTCTCTGCCAAGTTCCTTCCCACTCCTCCTCAAAAATGGAGCTGTTACATCCACATAACCTCAGCAGCTCCAAAACTATAACCTTGGTTAGGCTGTCGGCAGCCTTCTTAAGGCAAGGCAGCAACCAACACCTGATGGTAGCTGCATCCTTTGTCCCTGCACCCACCTGAACAAGCTGCTCGGTGTGTTGGTGAAGCTCCTCCAAGATGGGAAGAGTCTGCTCAGGAAGACAGTGCTCCAGGATCCTCTGAATCACACGGCAGCCGTACGGATGGGTGGACAACGCAAACACCTGCGTTCGACACACACAAGCAAGCACAGGCAGCGACGCAGCTGTTAGTCCCCAGGAATCCTAGTAAACTTCCCCAATTAAGCGACCACATGGCAGCATTCCTTGGGCATGGGAGGCAGTGCCAAGCCCAAAACTCTTTGCTCAGCTCTAGATGGCATAAACTGAGAGCAGAAACATCTGCTCCTCACTGCCACGGGAGCGTTACGTGATCACAGGCACAGCACGTCCCAATCTGCCCTTCATAAAACACGTAAACCAATGGTAATGTGACTCGGTTAATAAAAGCACTGTGAGAGCTCAAGTATCAGTCAAAGCTGTATTAAAACACTGTTTTGGAAGGTTTTGTTTAACCCAGTTAAGGCTATGTAAGAAAGAGCATGAAACACAAAGGTTAAATATATGTGTAGGTATGTTCAGCAAAAGATTCTCCTTGACTATTTAGATTTGAGCGGTAAATTTTGTGCTTTGTATCAACTGGACTGGTCGTCAAAGAGAAAATCCACTCCTATCAATAGAGCTCCCAGCAAAATGGTTGCCTTCCCAGCTCCTCAAAGGATGGTCCCACCACTGAACTCTAACTGGCAAATTTGCTGAGCCAGTTTCCAGCGAGGCTCCTGCTTGTTCTGACCTAACCGAGCAAGTCCAGCTGCTCCAGGAGCAGCCAAACTAATAAAGGCTCCTGGTTCTTGCTCTAATAGGCCCAGGTCCTCCCGGCCTCCCTGCAGCAAAAGCCTCAGTACTTCAAAGTCCTCTTTCCAAAGTCAATTAAGGTGAAGCTGGAGACGCCCAAGACAGCTCTTTTGCAATGGAATAGAGGCCAACTACAACAAGAATAAAGCTGGCTACACAATTAAATCAATATCCAGGACATCAATTCAGGAGAGGGTAATTGAGAAGAAATAAAAAGTGAGAAAGAAGCACGAGGCTTTTCCTAGACAGAATTCATGTTTTCCCCTTGGTTTGGGAGCCTTGGGAAATAGTCTTCTAAACCAACCTCACCAAGAGCATCAAACTGAGAATTAACTATGCCCAACCCAAGGCTCTGCTCACTCTTTTTCCTGTGAAGATGGATCAGCAAGAGACTTGTTTGTCCCCCATCAGTGAAAAATATTAGATGTTGCAGGAAAGCAGCACTTTTAAGGGAATGGCTGCTTTATGGTATCACATCTGCATAAAAATTACAAGAGAGACATTACCAAATAGTTTCTAGGCTCCCATTTTGCACAAATCTTTCAAATGGTGCAAAACGTTTTTAAAAAAACAAAGAGATGTTTGAGTTATGGCTACAAAAGCTCTCCTCAAGCAGCACTGAAGGATACAAATAACAAGAGTCAAGAGCTTAGGAACTTACCTGGCCCTTAAATGCATCAATGATAAACTGCAGGGACTGAGGCTGCACACACTCAATGCACTTCTGCACCACGTGGTTACCGTTCTGGTCTTTCACACACTTGAGGACGTGGCCATCTAACTCCCGGACCATCTCATTCTATTGGAGGGAGAGAAAGACAAACAGAAAGCACCACCAAGATTCACAGTGAACAAAAACCCATGGCCAAATGGTTGCTGCTCACTTTATGATAATTTTAAAGTTCATGCTAGTACACAATGCATTTGAACTTGGAGCGTATCCCTCACTCCTCTTCTCAAAAAGACAAAAAGGCCAAAGCTTAACTCAAGTTTGATCCAAAGAGAACACATTCCACTAAAGACCGTTTCGCTCCCACTCTCCCCAGTTTTCTAATCTAAATTGAGGTTCTCATAATATGATTCCTGACACTTCTGCTACCTTGTGTGTGCAGTGGCTTTTTCATCTCAAATCCCTGTTAAGAAAATCCTAAAGGAACTGCTTTGATAATGAGCTTTGAGTAGAATTCCAGCTATTTCCCACACAGATCCAATGCCTGGTCTGCCTTTACAGGACCTGGCAGATGCTCCTACTTCCAATTGTTGGAAGGAGACTACTGACCCATACACTCAAGCAGCCACAGCTCAGTGAAGACTAAAGGGTAAACTCTGCCAATTGCTGACTTAAAGGCATTTAAATAATCCATTTCACTTTTATTTTCCCCAGTAGCTATACTGTGTGATCTGATGGCAGGAAACAACAGGACTCAATGGAGAATCGACGTTGTTAAGTGGAACGGTAAGATGACAACAAGACCCTGTGAACTGTATCATGTACTTGTCATGTACGTTGAACATTAAAAACAATCAAACAAACAAAAACCACATACCATAAACCAAATCAATGGGAAACCAGCCACAGACAACGTAAAGGTTGTGGTTCACGGCACCAAACAGCAAGGAACGTTCAACATCAAGAAGAAAGTTAAAATTGAAACTTACAATTACCTGCTGGTCTGGGGGGATAAACTCCAGGGCCTTCTGGATCACCCTGCACCCGTACATCTGCAATGCCAGGGACAGCACGTGCCCACGGATACGCTCCGCCAAGGCTAATTTTTGTTCCAGGCTGCCAAACTGAAAAGACAGAAAACCCAATCAAAACAATAATAATAAAAACTAAATGGATCCGAACAGGCATGAGAGAGATGTCTGTTCTTTGTCAGGAGTCAAAGGTGCTGCAATCAGAAGAGGAATATGCACCAGATCACTAAAGCAGCAAAACTCTTGATGTGGTTGCTATAAAAACCACTGGGTCAAAGACTCATGGGCAGCCTGGAGTAGAAGGAATTGAGTACTCTTCAGAACAAAAAATGGGTATTTAATCAAACATTTTTCCATCAAACGATGCAGCCAAAAGTGAAAAGATGGTGACCACCAGTGTTGCCAGATATTCCATCCTTTCAGTCAAAAATCAAGGGTTTTTTTTTTTTAAGTTTTACTTGAGCCCACCCAATAATGCCCATTCACTGGACACCTGAATAGGCCTAGCAATGGGGAATTGGGGAATGAAGTCCTACCTCAAAGAATTTCTGGATGACATAATTTCCAAATACGTCGACCATTAACTGATAAGCTGCCTGGAGGATCTCGTTGAACACGAGCTGACGTTCTGCTGGGGTAGCACGCTCCAGTTTCAGCTGAATAAACCTGAAAAATACGGTTGGTGTGATGCCACTGGCACGCATACGCTCACCACTTTTGCTATCACAAGTCCACGCAAAAGCCTTAAAAAACCATCCTCTTTCAAATGTAGTTTCCTCTGGAAACGCGTATGGGTGTTATCATGTGTCAGTTATTGGGTGGTGCCAGTCATGAGTCTATGGCTATGTCACCGGTCAGCAGCCCCAAAATCTCCCTCTCCCAAGCAAGGCAAATCACAACAGGGGAGCACTGCAAAGTCTCATGTCCACACAGCTCTAAAATAAACAGTAAAGCTATACCAATGGGACTAGCAGGCAAATTATGAGAAAAGAGAGATGCTCTTTAGAGATGAAACTCTGGGGGACAAATTTTGATAGCATATCATCTATGAAAAGGGAAAACAATGTTGCACTGCTCGGCTTCACATCTTTCTCACACCTTCTTGCTTCAGGACTTGCAATACGACCTGCAACCTTATGTTAAATCCAAGGGCAGCTGTCTCAAAAGTCTCCCACAGCCCAAAAGTCTTAAGTCCCACCTGGATCCATGTTGGTCTTGGGAGAATTCCATGATGTGCCCAGCAATTTCCCTCAGCTGCAAGTTAGGGTAGCGGTTATTGCGGAAGTCTTCCAGCAGTCGGCTTCGGCCGGAGGGCATCACATCCGACATGCCGTAGCGCAGGCGCGAGGAAGGGAAGAGGGTGCTGCTGGGGCTGAAGAGGCTGGAGGCGCTGCTCGCGCTGCGGTACTTGGCCTCCGCTCCAGGGGCGGCGGAGATGTAACGACCGCTGCCGTTTGTGAGCCCTCCTGCAACGGAAAAAGGATTCTGAGTGATAAAGCAGTCAAAAGATTCATTTGCAGAAGGATTTACAACCTGGTTTACTTCCAAATGACTTTTTTTTTGCTTTTTACCCAAACAGCTAGCAAGTTCCTAGACAAGAAGGAAGGAGAAATGAGGTAACAGAAAGGTGGCAAGAAATGAGTTAAGACAATTAGGAATTTAGAAAGTCGCTCTATTTTCTGCTAAGTGCAAATAGATGTCACAAGAAAAAGCCTGAATAACAACAGACAAATCCCAGTAAATACCTCCAGAAATCCCATGCTTTTCACAAATGCCCTGAAAGCTTTCATCTGCTTTAAGACAGACACTGAATAAAGCAGCAGGGAATAGGTAGTAATCCCTCATTTTGTTAGGAGACTGCAGGTGCTAAAAGTAGCCTGCTTAACACCAAAAAAACCCGTTAATTTCTCATCCATATTTCTGGCGATTTGTTCTTTTTCCGAGCTCGCTCAGCCTTGCTGCTCCCCAGAGCTCTGGCAGTTTGTGCCAAGTGTTTTTCCTCCTCTTCCGGGGCTCAGGATCCCTCTACTGGCCAAGTATCACCAAATGCTTTGCCAGGTATGATTTCAGGTGGGAAGGACAGTGGGCCCAGAGGAAGTCTTCTCCAACAGACCTTTTACACCAAAATCTTTCACAAAGTCACTTTGCAACACTGGGAAAATACCCTAACTTGATAAATGAACACAGTTTTTCATAGCTATGAGTTTTCCAAAAGCCATAAGGGATGGAGGCAGGAGTTGAATCTCTCCTCATTTTGCACAGCACCTCAAACCAGCTGGGGAACGACTTCCACACCCTTGATGCACGGCAAAGTCCGAGCCTTATTTATGCAGCATTTAACCACAGATTAACTGATTGCAAATGAGATTCAAGGGCAACTTCATCTATCATCCTGCACTCCTGAAATCAAATTACTTGGAAATATCTCCTCCACCTCGGGTCCTCCAGTATAACACAGACCTGCTTTGGAAGATGACTGCTCTAATTCTTCCTTTGCTAACAACTCATTTGGGTGTTCTTACTTGTCATTTAATTTTTTTTTTCCTTTTCCTTCCTTTTTCTCTTCCAAACTGCTTTTGCTAGTGAGCTCCAAAAGAGAAAGGAGGCAGCCTCATACCTCGTAAGAAGAAAAGAAAAGCAATGCCCCTGCTCTTTCTGGAGAACGAAAATTTATCTTCTAACCAAAGGAAAGTCTGACTTCATCTAACACTGGGACTTGTCTTATGTTATGGATGAAAAATAAGCATGGAAAAAAAAATTCAAATGACCTTGTACAGATTCTAAGGTGAAAACCACCCAGACACAGAGTTATTTCCAAGAGATCCTGCTGAGCACCAAGTCAGCCACTGCGATAAAAGGGCTAAAGGGAGAGGAGTATTTTGTCAAAATGGGAAGCTCACATGCTACCTGCTTTGGGGCACAGTCCATTTATGTAAATAGTAACTCTGCTTTCTCACCAGTGTTTGTTCTTGAGCAGATTAACCTTTCTCTGATCCAGTTTTTAAGATTCATTCTCTTCTGTTTGCCTGCAGGGGCAACAGACTTCTTCTAGTGCCAGACTACGAATCTGGTTAGTCTTCAGCATGAATTTATCGTTGCTATTTAACTGTCAGCATAAGCACTGTACAACTGCATAAATAAAGCTAAAACCTCCTTCCAGTTCTACTAAATCTTGGAACAAGGAAAGGTGTTAAATGTAAACTTAAGCTGAAAATGTGTATTTATTGCTATTCTATCTTAAATCTTCAGCCAGCATCAAGTTTACCACACGTGAGTGTAATAAACATGATAAATATGCATATATGGTCTTATGCATCAAACACGATGAACAGAGGTGCTCTGACAACCAAATGTTTTGTTATATGCAGACAGATACTTGACAGAAGCAATATCAAGTAGCATTTAGAGCATAAATTGAATTATTTTGTGCAAATGTAGAGAATAACTCATTTTGTTTGCTCATCTGGCCAGAAAATGAGCACCTTGGGTATTTCAGCAGAGCACTACTTTATTATTTAATATATGCTTTATTTTTAAAATGTATCTTATGGTGTGTAGAATTTCTGGCTCAATTATAATTTTTTATCGAAGACAGAGCTTTTACTCCCACGCGATGATGTGTTTTTGATAAGGCAAAATTTTCTGGGCTTCCTTTTGAAAATGTAATTTTGACAATTGCCCAGGAATAAGAGCTCTGAATGCCAACTGGATGGCGTGCATCTCACCAACCCTGCAGGAGGGGGATTTAGGTCTCTGCACAAAAGGAGTGCTCTTTATCAGCAACCAACCTCTGATATTACATACCCTGTAACTGTGGCAGAGGCTCTTACCCAGGTTTAAACTTGAAGATGAACCATGTGAAGATAAGGAAGGTGGTGGAGTCTGAGAGTGGCCAGGTCCTTGGCTGGGCAGAGGCATTCCAACAGGTCCAGGAGAGGAGGAAAACCCAAGGCCATTATAAAAACTGTGTCCTATAGGTGTCAAGCTGCTGGATGTCCTCTTGTACAGGTCGCTGCTGCCTGTAAGGGAGTCCCGGCGAGAGCCGCTGCCAGTGTTGGAATTAGCAACTGAAAAGTGGAATAAAACAGAACAGAGATGTGAGCAAGCTGCCTGGGACAACCTTCAGAATGGACAGCAATTCAGCAGCACCTACATACAGGTGCATTGCTGCTGCTATCCTAAAGTAATGCATGTGCCTAAGTGAAATGCAATGATTAAAACCACGTTTCTAACGAGCAAGCAGAATTCCTTGATTTAAACAATTGGCTTCAATCCTGCATTTGCACTCGTACTTCGGCAGCTTTTGCACTGAGCAGAACACATCAATAAATATTGCCCAAAATATCTAAAAGCAAAAAGATCAAGAAGATACTGTGTAGGTGAAGGAAGCTGTAGAATGACACATGACAGTGAACATTTTGGCTTTGGGGCACATCCACTTTTTGCTTTCAAACCATCAGAAGAGCTTGTATACTTCAAAGCACATCGTTTGGTTTAACAGAAGATATTAGATCTCCTTACTGTGCCTCACTTTTATTCTTTGACCAGCAGAGATAAAACTAATCCGATGCAAGATTTTATCTATTCGTGTTTATTTAAGAGTATGTCTAAGCTTAGTGTACATTTACTTAAGAGTCTTGTTCTCACCTTTCATTACATTAGAAAACAGCTGAGGAGTCATTTCTTTTTCACTCCTATTTGCATCAAGCTTTACTGAGATGAAAATCAGAATTCAATTTAACACACACTAAATCATCTTTTTTTAAGAGCTTTCTTGCAAGTTAAATAGAATATCCTTAAATGCACTGTGTATTTCAGAGCGAGAAAAAAAAAAGAAAAAAAAAATCAATTTTGCATTAAAATCTTGTTTGATAAGTAGTGGAATTGTGGCCTGTTCTGAAAGAGGCATTTTTCGTATCTGCACACCAAGCTCTAGAAGCAGCAGCCTCATATTTTTATTCATAGGTTGAGGGAAAACAAGTTTGAGCCTTTCAGCTTTGAGCAAACTAGTCATTGAATCCAATTAGCTGAATAAACTGAAAAGAAAGCAGCAAATGATGCATTTAGCAGAATCGAAGACGGTTCAAATCCTCGGGCTGGGTTTAAGAATAAATATTTGAGTAACTTATTGAAAAATTTGAGATTCGATCCAGTGACGGCGTATCAATCTTTTCTGTCAGACCAGGCTCAAAAGGCACATTGTGACTTGCCCTTCGGATTGATGAAAGCAGAAAAGTCAGGCTATAATTACTACCTCTAAGACTAAACAGTAATTAAAACAATTGTTCTGCTTCAAACAAAGAAAAAAAGAGAAAGAAGGGGGAAAAAAACCACACACACAAAAACCAACCCACACATATCTTTCTGGTTTAGTTTTCTTCTGAAAAATCTTTTGTCTTCAACTGCCTAACAAATAAATCAAAATAAACCGGGCATATAATTTTTCTTGCACTCAAAATGACATGGTTTTGCTTATGACAGGAACAATTCTCAGAGTAACGCACGGAAACCACTTCAGATGATAACATGCTCAAGAATTGCTCCGAGGTTAGACTTAGCAGGCAGGAGGTTCCCCCTCAGGAATTGATGCCATCATAGTTCAGCATCTTCATCAAGAATATGCAAAAAAAAGCAAGGAAATCCCAAAATGGTTCAGGACCTCATGCAAAAGGTGTAAAAGTTCCACCTTGTTTAAGCAAGTGTCTGACATGTCTGCTCATTAAGCACCATCAATTTAGAGGTGAAAGGAGTTTCAGCTTGTGGTACAAGTCTGTCCATTTTACAATTTTAAAAGACCCTTTACTCAGAAGGGGCGAATTCAATTCTGTACTTCAGGAACCAGATTTTTTGAGCATATGTGGTCCACAGTCCCTCAAGATCATCTATTCACACAGCTGAATCTGCCCCTGTACAACAGGGGCTGTCTGATAACACCAAATGTACCTCAAAAGAAGCCGATTTTGTTACTTTTAATATACTGTCCACTAGCAGAAGTTTCATCAGAAAGGACGTGGGTTTTAAAAAACATCCTTCCAGAAATATTTCCACCTGGCCACAGTCATTTCTCCCTCTCCTCCCATGCAGAAGCCACCAAACTCCTACCTGCTGTTCCAAAACCTCCCAGCGCCGAGCCCAGTGTGGCACCCAGAGAGCTGCTGCTTCCAAAGCCCAGGGAAGTGTTGGCAGGCTGGGCAGAGCCCTGGGAAAAGAGCGAGCTGCTCTGGGAATTGCTGCTGAGTGAGTTGTTGCCGTAAAAGGAGCTGGACGCCAGGTTGTTGGTGGGCTGCTGCTGGGGCTGGGGCTGAGGCTGCTGAGTTCCCAGAGGGCGAAATGGTCCATTCGTTGTTCCCGCCAGGCCGCCGGCTGCACCATTAGCCGAAGCTGCAGCCGCTGCGACCGCTGTAGGAGAAAAGGGATTGGAAGCAGAGGCTGAAAGAAATCCAGTTTTCAAATCTATTTTGAAGGTTAAAACTTAGCAGGGTCTTTCCATATGCTATAGATTTTTTTTTTTTGGCTCACAGGATGAAGAACACCCCTGCTAGTAAAAGCAGCACAATCTCTCTTAGTCTTGTACCTATGCTCTGCATAAACTCACTGAACACCAACACGCCAAGTTGTTACTACTGCTGTTTCCGTTACTGGAGCAGAGCAGATCGAAGAAGGGGAAAAAAAGAGTTACCTTTCTTCCAAGATCTGAGACTCAAATCAATACAACCACACGCTCAACTACTGAATTACAAAAGGCAAGTTTTGAAACCATCGAAATGACCCATTAATGGACGAAACCCACCCTGCAGCGCTAGGAACATCAAAACCAAGTGCTTTTGCTTTGCAGCCAGTTATGAAGTGAAAAAAAAATAGAAGAAAAAGCTTGGCAAAGTAACAGGGTCTATAACTATAGCAATTTTCAGGCTTTTCTTGTGGCTCAGCCCTGGAGTACAGAGTAAGCTCTCAGCAAGGATCCCAGCTGGGAGATCTCTGTGAGGGCAAGTGGGTCATCATCGCCGACGCATGGAGGGACCACAGCTCCGCTCTCCATGGACCAGCAGCATCTCCTGTGCCATAGACAGAGCAAAGGCTCCTAGATGGAGGAGGACTCACCTGCTTGCGCCGCGGAGGAGCTGATGATGACAGGCGCAGGGGCCACCAGGCGCACGGGGGCCCCCAGGCCATTCCTCGCCCCGGCGTTCACAACGAGAGCACCCGTCTGGTCGTAGTAAGCGGCGGGAGCCAGTACTGGATAACCTGTATGGGGAGAGTGGAGACACACGGCTGAGGCTGGATGGCACACAGGCTGATCCACCAGTTCAAAATGAGTATGATTTTTACAAGAAAATCAAAAAAGGTTCAATTTAAATGCTGCACAGAAATTTTGTGCACGTCTAACAGTATCTTAAATTCCTTGTGCGTACACAAACTAAACACAAGAAATACAGGTCTAAAAACTAAACACTGCTGAAAGCCAGACAAACATGACACCACGCAGAGATTCCTGAGAGGATTTTCTTGATGCTCCGAGGGCTCCGGAGAAGTCGCAAGGTCCCCACCTGGCATTCCTGCTGCCAGCCCTTGCCCGAAGGCAAGGGCAGAATTGACGGCGGCGGCGGCTACCAGAGGATCAGTCTGCTGTCCCTGCTGGTTCTGGTTCGGGGTCAACGGACGCTGACTGGCTCCTCCACGGAGGACCTGAAGGGGACAAAAGCAATGATGTGTTTGAGAGCCAGGTGAAAACCACGGTCACCAGGCACATCCAGGCACCTCAGCGGCAAGATGGATGAACAAGTTTTGGTATCTGATAGCAGCTACATCCCAACTAGCATGTGATGTCTCTCCCTTACTTGGAATAACCTTCTACTGTGGACAAAAGCAGAAGACTCAATAAAACTGTCAAAGCTGGATCATCAGAAAAAAAAAAAAAGGTTATTTTGCAGAAGGAAGGTTTGCATTAGAGACAATACACATGCGCACCGCTCTCATGACTGCTTTGTGGCTAGAGAAGTCATGAAAAATACTGCGAAGGATATGGGCGACTGATTTCTTTTTTTTTTTTTTACCAGCCTTTGCAGAGGTCTTTTGTAGCACATATTTACCCCTATTTACAGGGGAGAGGTTCCCGACCTGAACGTCCAAGTCCAAAGACTAACTTGCGTCCAGACCTTGGCTTCTACCCTGCAAACCTCCTGAGCTCCAGATGCAGGAAGGTGGTGTAGATCCTACCACTGAAAAACCCCACACTACCTTGTGTAACCCCTTTAGTATTGAACTTCATTATACATTTAGTACTAATAATTCACTCTCACCCTCAATGTAGTTTGGAAGTTTGGATTTTTTATCCAAGTCAGGAGCAGCAGGAACATGGCATGAGCTTCCTTCTATCCACTGCATCCCTGCTGACAAATTCAGATTGATACTGTACCAAAGAGCCCACAGCCACAGGAATACCACGGACAATTCCAACTACGTATAAAATGCATAGAAAATGGTTTTTCTCCCTTGTTTGCAAGAGGCCAGGGGGTCTTTTTGTTGCTTGCAACTAAGCATAATAAGTAGGCGCTCGAAACTGTGAGTTTTCAAAACTGCCTCCTCTCTAAAGCCATTTTGCAATGATTTTGGTCACTTACCTGCTGCTGTCCCTGCTGGGTCTGCTGAGTGGTCTGCTGATTCGCTGAGTTGGTGGCAGCGGCGGCGGCTGCCGCTTGCTGCTGGAAAAGACTGGCTGGATAAACTCCCCACGGAGTAACTCCATAGTACTGGTGAGGGACAACTGCTGGGCCTGAAACGCCAAAGGGGATTCCATGAACTCCTATAGTGACAAGCGTTAAACAAGCTGCAAAAGGTCCCCCAAAACACTCAGATGTCATATTGAATAAATCCTATTTTAAGGCAATCTGCTTTGAATCCTCTGCACGTTGCAAGGGGGATTGTGCCTTTTGGGTTGCTCACTTGAAAACAGCTTGCAAGCCAGACCTCAAGCTTCATCTTTTCCTTGTTATTACCTTAGTGGATGAGGTCAAATTCTGCTGTTGTTGATCCTGCTGAAACCTCATGTTTCTACTGCTGAGCTCTGCTCTTTAGAATGAAGGAATCTCTTAAAAAGCTTGAAGAAAGGAACTCATTTAAGCACAGCAGACAGATACAAGTCCTTGCAAACTAAATCACAAGAAAACTCTTCCCAGATGGCCAGCATCAGCTCTCGAAGGTGTAAGATGTTTTTCGTTAGCCAATCTGTCCTGCTTTGCATTTGCGAAACACCATAAAATAGTCCATGAAATCAAAGATCCTCTCACAAACTGCTGGTTATATTTAAGAGGGAGGAAAAAAAACCATAAAGAGCAAAGAAGTGTAACTTTTACAGATTCATTTTGTGTTGTAGCAAATCTCAGGACACTATATCCTTAATTATTTTTGCCAGGGAAGACCGGCATGAATAGAAAAAATGAGCACTCTGCACTCAGCGGTGCAGTTCTTCCCCAACAGCTAACACATTAAAACCATTACTGGGTTTGCATATAGGTCCATTCTGCATCTTTCTTTTCCCCCCGATCCCAAGTGTTGTACTGTTTGTATTTGAGACCACAGAGCAAATGAGTATTTAGACCACACATTCTTTTACACAGTAAAAATAGCTTCTATTTGAAGAGAACTTGCATTTGAGCTCTAACCAAATCATCAAGTATTTCTATGAATTACATCCTTTGATTCAGCAAGACAATGTGGGGGGAACTTAAATGCTCACATTCATCATTTGTCTCGAGCAGAGACTTAAATTATTCCAAAAAAATGAAGGATGATGGTAAAAAGGGAGACAAAAAAAGACAACACTGACTGTAGCTTGGGTACAACAGAGGGGGGAATAACACCCACCAAGTACTTTCTAAAATAACATATCCTTGTCTCAAACAGAACTGCTACCTAATCCAAAAGCAATGCAAAAACAATGTGTTGCCCAACAGCCTGGATTTCTCCTGTATGAACTACTACTCCTACAATCCATACCACAAGTTGCTGGAAATATTTCATTTCAAAATTTACAGTCATATTTGACACTAAACATGACAGCTCTGAATTACAAGGTTTTTACCAAGGAATGAAGGGTGTTTGTCTACTTGTTACTAGTGAGTTTATCCTACTATTCTCGTTCCGTGGGGTCTTTTCTAAGCATTGCAACCCCCATCAATTTAGGATTTTATGAACAGGTACATTTGTATCTCACAGTGCAGCCTGTCTAGGAAATCCACTGCAGACATATACCAGAAAAACTAACTTATCTTTGTCACAATATCCTGTATGTGGGCAAAATCTGGTTATCTTTCCCAGCTAATCATCATACCAATTGTCATGCAAGTGCATCTAAACAGTTTTTTCTTAGCTAGAGATGGCTCATCAAATCTGCAAAAGCCTTAAGTGCTTAAAAAAAAAATAAAGTAAAATAAAAAAGAGGAGCTGCACATCTTTGAAGCTTGCATTGGGGCTCAGAAGAGCAGTGCATCCTTCGTCCTGCCAGTCTGGCTCAGCTACCTGAGTACAAAGTGATGCTCTCATTAGCGAACAGCGTTCTCAGTGAGGGCAAGTTGGTCGTCATCGCCAGACCTGCACTGACAGATTGAATCCTTCCTCATTTCAAGAGATACTACCCTTGTTTTCACATGTATTAAAGATACACGTGTGTGCACACGCAGAATAAAATCTATCCTAGTGCCTCGGAAACCAAGTATCACAGCTACTCTCACGCTGGCCATAGGCAACGACAAGTTGTCTTTCGAGAATCATTAGCAAACCCATCTGCAAGTGTGTGTGTAGCAAAATTAATTAATTAAGCCCTTTAATCTCAGCCTTTGCACTCAACCCATTTTCAACCAGCAGCCCTACCTATTCCAGGCTTTTCATCAAGGACTAGGACTCGGTCACTGGCAGGGTAAAGTGGTCACTGCCACTGCCCAATACATGCGTCTCATGTCAGAACAATGCAAGGTTGCACACAGCCATTTTAACTTTAAATTAGTACTCTTGATTTGCAAGCTGATCATCCAAAATTGGTGTCTTTTCTGAATGATGGTGGGAAACAGCCAAACTCAATGGCTCTGGAGAAGTCCATGTGAACCCTTCCCACAGATCAGGAGAGGGGAAGACACGTTTGTGTGACATGTGCTCAAGTCGGCTGGGGAAGAACCCAGGGCCTCTGAGGTCGTGTGTGCAACAACCAAGTGGAGAAGGCTCCACGGTGTCAATAACCCAGTAAGAAGTCTAACTTCATTTCTTCCATCTCATTAACTTCTTCTGCCAGTCGTTCCAACACAGCAATCCCACACAACCCAAGGACTCCCTCTGTTTATGGAGTTCATGCATAGCTCTAAATAGTGAAACAGTCCTGCACCTCTTTGGCATATCACTCATTGTTATTATCTAGAAAAAGGCTTTCCAAATTATTCGAGTCCAGACAGAGTAGATCCCTTTGCCAATACAAACACCAACTAAAAGGGAAGGTTGTTAAACGGCCGTTTTTAGCTTTTACAGTCCAAAAGCTCATGGGATTGATGAAGCGGCTCACAATGGTCAGAACTGTAATGTTTACTACACTGCAGTACCTTGCACACCACTTCTTTTTTGATTTTAAGAGTTTTAAGGATTAAAAAATATTCAAATATGGATTTTGATGCACGATTTTGAGATGCTTTAGGTATTCTGGACTGTGTATTATCTAGTCTAAATTTATGAGCCTTCAATCACAGATTCATGTAATTGCAGTTTCATCATCACTAAGAAAAAGGAAATGGAAAATGAAAAAGTGCTCCAGGAGAGGTTTAGGCCTTCCCAGAAGTCTGGCTCATGGTCTCTTCACGGTCTTTCTATGAAATCAAGACACCAACCTCCTGCTCCACTAAACTTCAGCCAAATACTTACAGAACGAGTGCTCGCATCAGGAGCATCGAAACCATCATTCACCGCTTAACATTCACCACGTGAGCATTTATTGACTCACAGACTATTGGAAACATCCTCACAGTCAAGCTCTTGGCTTTCTTCCACTTAATCACTGCCTCCTTTGTTTGGCAACAACACACTGTTACCTATGCTTACCTTCCATTTTTATTAGGCAATCAGCACACAAATTCATGGCAGCCAACAGATTCGCGACAGCCAACAAATTCCACAACCCACATCTTAAAATCACCTCAATTCTTAACGTACTTTTATATGAGCCATTAGAAATACACCATGCAACTTGGTTAACAGTTGCTGCAATCCCATTTCAGAGCCTGACCTTAGACTGGCCCTGAAGCTTAAAAGCTAAGCAGTGCTTATGTAACAGCTGTTAAACATGACAAAAAGTCACGTACCCACCCGACGACACGGGCTGCGCTGAACACGGCGCGATGAGTTTTGTGGGTTAGATCTGGTACAAGTTGTGCCAGAGCTGAAAAAGTTTGCATTAAGTGTATAAGCTGCACATATAGATGTAATGTAGCAGCACAGCAGAGCCTCCACTGAAACCCACCACTCCTCTGAACCAGGTGGATGCGATTTGACATTGAGAAGACACCTCCAGGTGACTCACGCAAAGTGAAGACTGGTGGCAAATTTCCCCAAGTACAAATTTTTCTTTTGTTTTCCCCATTTGGGTCAAACTTTGCAACACATGCAGCAAAAGTTTGGCACGCAGATGGTCTCTGTGCCGTTGGGCAAGCTGTTTTACCGAGCTGTCCTCTTGAGATGCAACAATTTGGACAGTCGGAAAGGATTTAGAAACCAATACCAGCACACTTAGGAGAAGGATCTTCCACAAAGACAAGAACCACCCCCTTGGCTCTGCCATCCGGAAAACTGCGTATTTACCATCTAAGCTTCACAGCCGATATTGGATGTTTTTACCCAGAGAGCCTAAAAAGCACACATTCTTGAGACACCTAGTGAGGGGAGGGTATCATTTACAGGATAACATTGCAGTAAATCAAGCTGAACAGGAACAAGACATAACCATCCTGGCAGGAAACACATCCTAACCATTCTAACAAGTGTATATTCAAAAGTATCTTTTAGTTACAAGCAAACTGTCAGTTACAAGAAAAAAAAAAGTAACATTTGTCTCTAGAAGTTTTTCATTTCACATTTGCTTTAGCTCTTGTCCTTAAAAAGTGTTATACAATAATTAACGTATTTAATTTAGAGAAAACAAGATTTTCAAGACAAAGCACTACACTGATATACATTATGATCTCCTCATAAATCTCACAGGGTACTGATATTTGATAGCCACAGTCAGTGCAGACTTAAGGACGGTTGAGGTACAGCAATAACACCAAATGGCAACTCAAAGTGTCTCACCTAAGGTTGCGGCTGCTGCAAGTCCGGCTGCATACGGATCTGTTCCTGGCGGAGCGGCACTGATGATGTATGGGTTGGGGACAAAAGCAGCAGGAGCTAAACCTGCTGAAAACATACCTGTCAGTAAAAACAAACTTGACTAGAACTGCAGCCCTACCAAAAGGGCTGCAACAGTCTGGCTGGCAAACCTAAATAAAGACAACAGATTGTGCTGTTTTGGTGTTTTCAAGGTTTCTACGGGTTGTCTTCTATAGATAGCCAGAAGTTACTAAGTTTCCCAGAATTTTATTACAAAAAACTACGGAGGATATGACTGAGATAAATGAAATCCCATTGCAAAGACACACTGCTCCATATGGAAGGCTATTCCACATACCCACATCTATTCAGGGACCTCTGGAGCACAGATACAACTCTAGAATCATAGAATCCTTATGGTTGGAAAAGACCTTCAAGATCAGGTCTTACTATTTAGGAAGCTGTTAATGCCAGTTAGGTATTAATCTTAGCTGATTGCCCACTATCTTTCTATATTTTTTTTCTCTACAGCAAGTTAATCAAGAACCAATTTACCCTACACTCTGAGTTCCCGTACTCCAATTAATTAGTTGGAAAGCAGCTCAGGTTTGTCAGGATAACATTGCAGTCACTTAGAGTGACTCTTAGCATCACTGTGCAGGCTTTATCTTCCTCTGCAAAGAAGCATTTTAATTAGAGAAATTACTGGGGCCAAGGAGGAGAGAGAAGGGCAGGAAAGAGGAGGGGAGAAAAGGCAAGGAAGTTAAAAAGCTTCCAATAATTTCATATTGGATTTCTATACAGGAAGAACTATCATTTAATTTGCCATTTTTTCTAAAGACTTTTAACCCTGAGGTGTTAATATTTTTACTCTCATGATCTACGAGGAGCCTTTCTACAGTTCTCCTGCTTTTTTGTGCAGGATATTAAGGGCATTCTTCCCAGTTAGGTCACGCTGTTTTACTAATACGAATCCTGCATTAGCACAAATTGCATCTTTAAGTCGAAGTCAGACTCAAGGAAGCTTAAAATTCTATGAAGTTGAACCACAGGAAATATTTAGGCGTACACCAAACTGTGCAATTTTCCCCTCCTTTCACTGTGCTACTTACCCTAATTCATTTCTGACTCAGAGCAAGTACTTCAAAAACGTTCCCAGGACTGAACAGCATTCTCAGCCAAGGCAACAGTGTCATTCCTGCCAGACACGAATGCTGTACAGCTTTTAACAAGGTATCTCCAT
The DNA here is from genome assembly GCA_003342815.1 of Eudromia elegans. Classification (NCBI taxonomy): domain Eukaryota; kingdom Metazoa; phylum Chordata; class Aves; order Tinamiformes; family Tinamidae; genus Eudromia; species Eudromia elegans. The sequence continues at coordinate 1,276,511 of PTEX01000061.1, read as the reverse complement.
TTTTTTTCCCAAGAAAATCTCGAAACAGCGTGCTCCCACTTGTGTGTCAACTACTCACCAGTTGCAAAAACATAGTCAGGATTCTCTAAAGTCTAGCAGTCCTTTTTTGGCCTGTCGTTTCTCAAGGACTAAAGAGAAGTCTAATGAAGTGTAAATCATTAAGTGCAGGACTTACCTATGTGAGGCTGATGGGCAGCTGCCAATGCATACTGCTGCTGCTGGGCTGCTGTTAGTTGCTGAACAGCAAGTGCGTTCGGTCTTTGGAACAACTAGAGGGACAGAAGAACAAATATGGTTCTTGTGCACTGGAAAAGCCTTTTCCTTCTTCCTTTTAAAGCATTTTCTTTACACTAGATGTGTTTTCGCAACTACAGACACTTTGCTTTAAAGGGAAAATCTCAAAAGAGTAAAAAAAAAAACCCCTTTGAAATCAAGTGCTACCCCAGAAGAATCATTCTTACTGCCTGCTTTTCTATCAAATTCAGCAATAAAGTATTTTACCTCTTATTGGAAAAGAAGAGATTAAAAGGATGCTCCTTTCTTTAAATTATACCTGGTGTAAAAAGTTTTGATAGAATAAGTTCAAAGTTACTGGTTTGGCTTGTAAGCAAGCTTGGAAAGGCAGTTCCAGAAGATAGGAAGTGCAAGAGAGTGCAGCTAGCGCCGGGATCAGCATGTAAAAACAGCTGAAATCTCAGGGGCAACATTTTGGTGACTGCTTTTCAAAAGAGATTTCCCCAAGATTCTCCAAATCTGCTTCAGCCCAGGCAGATTTGATAGGAAAAAAAGGTATCATCAGCATCTTGAAAATCAGCATCACTTGTGTCAGAGAGTCTAATGCCTCTTAGTTTGATGTTAAAGACAGTTACCAGAGGTCTATGACCAAGGCTTCTGAGTGGATTTACCCAGAAGATATTCAGGTTAAAACTTGTTGCAACCATGGAATTTTGGAGCATGCAAAAGGAGACGGGGTCAATAAACTGTGAGCAACATTTCAGGCTCTACTTAGCCAGACAAGCTCACACACCAGGCAGACTCTGGGAAACATCAACCCTACATAGTTAAGCAGCGTTATTAAGGCCTCAATGCACTGTCTCCATCTGCTGACAGCAGCGACCTATATTCCAAGAAATACAGAGCAGCAAAAGGCAAGAGGAGCAAGCACTCTGTTAAAAGCTCGTTGTCAACTTATCCGGAAGCCTATTGTGCATAATAGAAAGGTTAAACTCCCTACCAAGGTGAAGTAGTGCTCTCTTTCAAGTGGAAGAACGGAGAGAAATCCCTTCAGAAGGAGCATTAACAGGAATTGGCAAAGAGAGGCTGAAGTTAAATCACATTTGTACAAGATCATGTCCGTTAATGGTGAAAAAACATTCAACTGGGCAATATGGTCTAACAGAAATTCAGCAGTACTGTTCTGCACTGCAGAAATTAGGGGTTTTTTTGCTTCCTTTCCTGCACATAAGTATTAAGTATCATTTACTATGTAAGTATCATTTACAACCTATAGTGGAGCCATAGATGGATCTCCAAGAAAGCAGAACATCTATTTTACAGTTAGAGAAACTCTCTAAGATTAGACCGCTGTAATCCAGTTTCTTCTGCAATACAAACATCTGACTTCTCTAATCAGATTACGGCTGGCTACGACCTCCCCCTTCTTAATATTGCTTTGAGCTGTACTTGTCTGTAATCCCTTCAGAGTACATGATGCTTTCCGGCAGTCTGGAAAAGACACTTTTACAAAAAAACACAAAGAAAAAACCCACCTTGGTTTTGTTCAAGCTATATTACCATCTCAAAGTAATGTACTGTAAAAACTAGACTTCTAAGACTCAGATTTCTTTCATACGAGCTCTAACTGGCAGGTGATGGACACCAAGAAACCCTGGCTTCTGGATATAACATATTAAAGAAATGGGTTCTGTTTGTTGGGCCAAGGTACGTTGCATTTATACAAATACTCTGTGAAATTACATTTGGCAGTGGAGAGAGTGAATCCCTCATCCTGAATACAGCCTTTATGTTTACAAAACGCTGCCAGCTGGGTTAGCTGCCAGGTCTAAGCAGCCACTGCAACAAAGGTGAACATTTTAAATAAATGAAATGCACTAAGTAAAATAAATCCCTACTCAATAGATTCAACAGATTCAGTTCTGCTTATTCTCAGCTTATTCTCAGTGCAGCAACCACATTCAGGAGATGCAGAAGCTGCATGAACTGTGCCAGGGCCTCTGCTCTCCCACTGCAATTCCATTTAAAGAAAAATAGAGAATTGTTACTTTCTAGACAACCCAGAAGGAAGTTGGAATCATGATTATATTCATGTTGCATCAGCTCGACAGGGTGATGCAACTCTCCACTTTCTATAAGAAAAATTGAGCGTGTCTGTGGAGCCACAGAATGGAAAGCCCTGCTGCAATGCACCTCTGAAAGTGAACTGTTCAGGTGGGATTTGCTTCCAGAGATGTTATTGCCACAGGTTACACAGAAGAGGTGCCCAGTTTAGCAGTTTTATCTTCTAATTTTGTTCTACCCCTTACTAATTGGCAGAACTTGTGAGTGAGCCTTAATTTAAATAGAAAACACAGACAAAATGCAAATTACACTCCACATTTCTGCAGTTACTTTCCAAAAGCTAACTGTTCTTTAAAAAGCAATTAACTTTGTTAGCTCTAACATGATGACTCTTAAACATACACACCGATTTTGTTGCTTGGAAGACCTGAAGTAATTCTTGTGCTCATGGTTCTACACCACAGAGTAAGGCAAAAACCTGAAAAATCACTCACTTTTTTCCTTTCCAAACTACGCAGCAGCTATTTAGCTTAATCATTAAACTCATTTCCCATCACCAGCCTCCCAAACACCCTACATAATAAAACAACCAACTAAGCTATAACAGAGATATTTACATTGCTTTTAAGACTCTGGTAACTCTCTAAAAGAAGGTTTTGGATACAAACTTGGCAACAGTCTTTCCCAATTAGGCTGTTTTACTAAAAAAGATTGGACATTTCGGGAAAGCCAGGAATAATTATATACTCCTCCAATCATGTAAAACAAAGGGTTTTATTCTTCTCTGATTGATAGAATAGTAACAAAAGGAAAGCAATAAAAATTTATGATTGTCACTCAAACTAGCAGGAATAGCGGTAGATTAAGAGCCGATCCTTGGATCTTGGCCCAGCATTCAAGGGAGGCCAAAGAGTAAAGCAAAGTCTTGTTTTACTCGACCAGGATGAGTAGACCGGGCTGCTCACGTGGGAGAAAAGGTTAAACGAGCCCACTGGGCTGAGATAGAGTTTCAGAGTGCTGGACTCTGAGCTCAGTAGGTTTTAAACCACACAAGTAAGAGCAAGCCAACTGAAACTCATTTTTGTTCATATTCCATCAGTGTAGTTTGACTCAGCACTGCAGAGATCCCAAACCAGGATTGCAACATCTACAACAAGCAGTACGCTGACTTTTAAGTCACTTTTAGGGCTTGAGGGTTTTTTGCTTAATTGTTTTTATGCTAATTATTTTTTTTCAATGCAAACTTACTTGAAAGCCAACCATTACTAATCAGCAGCACAACTGCTTTCATTAGAGATCCTTAAGATGGGTCTTCAGATTGCCTTATTAAGCAAATCTCCTACATCGAGCTACTCGTTACATGCAGCACTCTATAGAGAGCCCTATGGCACGTACATTATGGAGCAGCTCCAAGTCTGCCCCAGTTGGCGCACTGAGAGCCCAAAGTCAAGCTGACCCCGTGGCGAATCTGCTGGAGGAAGCACAGCAAGGTGGAAAGGAGGGATTGCAAACACCAAACACTCTACCTGCTGTTGGGAATTGTAGTCGAAGAGTCCCACAGTCGCTGCAGCTGAGTCCACAGGTACTTGAGTGCCAGAATAGTCAAACTGAAGTGGCTCCATGCCGACATGCTCCATGGGATCCAGTGGGACACTCTGGGATTCCATGTTGGAGAAATCCTCCACCGGCTTCGCACCGTTGGTACTTGCTAGCTGGGCTAAGCCCTCCGATCCGTTCTGGTTTGGACCCAGAAGATCCACTTCACTAGCAGAGTTCTGGCAATTGCCAGGTGTACGGCTGCACAGAAAGAAGAGGCTCCCATCGGTAAGGATATTTATTTAATGCAATGTCAGACACTATCAATTAACAGCAATGGGTACCTATACTGGCCACAGTTGCTTGTAGGAGGTGTTTTACAGAAAATATACCTAATTCCCTAAATGAATTCTTCAAAACAACACGATAGAATTGCTGTGCAAAATAATTTTTAAAGCACCCGAAACTAACAAATCAAATCCTTCCCCCAAGACACACTAAGCTATATACAAAAATGCATTTTCTCTTTTCTCAAGCTAAGAGTCAGCCGTGACAAGGCAGGATTTCAGCACAGCCCAAATTATTTTGCATAAGCCTACACAGTAATGATTAACAATTCAGTCCTCTGACACCACATCCTGCTTTAAACTTTGCTAAAGTAGCTGTCACAGCTTCCTAATTACCTAACATAAGCACTGAAGAGAGGAAAGGTTCATCTCAATTTGAGGGCCGTCACTACGTGTCTCACAGCACATTTGTTTTGCTTTTACAGTTTTCCTACATATCAACAGAACAAGGCTGCAATGAAGAGGTAGGCTAGCAAAAGTTTCAGAAGGTTATTTTTTTTTTGAGAATTATACGGAAAAAAGATGTCCAAAAAAAGACATCCAACTGTAATTTAGATGGATCACCATCTTCAGTAGGTACTTCCACAGGAATCTCACACAAGATGCATGCATGTAAATAAAGCAAAAATGTATTATATCAAACTAGGTCTGTGCAGACAGGCTAGAGCTATCAGTTCTCCTCTGTATCCTTACAGGGTTTTCCTGGGTACAATGTAGTGCCCCTGGTTCCTAGGTACAATGTAGTTTCAACAAGCCAAGAAAGCCTCTTGCCCTACTGTTTATTATAGCCCAGAAAATCTTAAGTGTGATGCTCATTAATTAACACCTCACTAGGTATGTACCTGAAATCTTTGACATCCGCATCAATACCATTCTGCACAGGCAAGCCATTTGTTTTATCCATCACATCCCCCTCCTCCTTCAGATCGCCCAGTTTATCGCCATCAAACGTGCCCTTATTCTTCTTATCCCCTTTGTCGTTCTCATCATTCTCTGCATCCCTCGGCCCCTAGGCAAAAAAAATACATTATTTTAATAAGCTCAGCTTTCAGATCAACTTTATTTTTTTCTTCCCAGAGATGGTTGTGAATTAAAGAAGCATATCATAAAGAAATAAGACACTTTCAAACATTACCTATAGCAAATAATAAAAAAGAGTCAACCACAGTGGAAGAAACAACGGATTTTAGTTTTCATTTTCTTCCAAAAGAGGTTTTATCATCTATTCTGTTGCTTATTTTTAGTAAATCAAGATCTGGCTCAACTCAACTAGTGTCTCAGCAATATCTCTGTAGTTGGATGTTACTGTCACACATTTACAAGCATTCAAGTCAATCACTAACTTAATCACAGGTTCACTCCATCAGTGGTATTACATCCAAAGCATGTCTACCCTTAAATGTTGGCATTTCACTTCACCTGGAAGGATGAAGCTCAGGGCAGGATTCTAACAGCAAAAGGGAGAAAAAAACAATGTAATGAGATGAACCAGCAAGCAATGTGTAAAAGTTTATGTTCAAGATAGCTTTGGGGTGGTCGTGAAGACAGACATTCAAATACTACCTTCTACTGTAACTGGGAGACAAGTACTTCACACATGACTTGAACCCTGTATCAAGTAAATAATTTTTATATTCCTCTCATTTGGGGTATTTTTTTCCTATTTAGAACAAAAGGTTGTTTATGAACAATCGTCACATCCTTAGATCTGAAGCAGTAGTTACTGTGCTCCTTTCACCACTCTATGAGGCATGGTGACTCCAAACGTCCTTTCTCCAAGGGATCTTCTCCACTAGCTACACGTATTTGCATACGTTTCCAACCCTACGTTTCAGATGGCACCACTGCAGGCCTGCCTGTCCACAGCATCAGGGAACGCTGGCCACCTTCGCATCCATACCTATCGACCAAACTGCATTCCTTGCTCCAGAAAAGCTGCTAAACCCGCTAGCATGCTCAATTAAGCATAGAGAACTAAACAAAGAGCCAATAAAATGAACAGGAATTATCTGTCTCTAGGAAGAGTTTATAACAAATGGACAAAAACTCAACAGTGACAAAAAAAAACCCCAACCAAACAGTAAACGGAGAAAACAAGATAACTTAAATTTCCTAATCAGGTACACTTACAAATCCTCCTTTCCTTAGGCAGGAATCTCCAGGAGATGAGCTCAACACATACTCCACCATGCTAACTCCAAGTCCTCCGCTCTCTGACCGGGGTGAAAGCACCGAGTTGACTTCGCTATTCACATGAAAGCCCTGACCAGGTCTTCTCTGAACCATAATAGGCTGGGAAACAGAGTGATCTGGAAAAAAAACATGTTTAATCTGTGTAAGTAATCCAACTCTTAAAAGGAGGCAAGTTATTAAATGCATACTCTCTATTGTCTTAATTGTACTAACGGGTGCCAGCTTTGAATGATGTCCATTAGAAGGCTTTCTTGTGAAATATGAGAACTTGTAAAGCTGGACATAACTACATTTATGCACTGAAAAATACAAAAATCAAATTTCAACAATTTAAGTCTCTAAATAAATGCTGCAATTAATACAAGAGCTTTATTAAAGGGAAAAAATGGAACTTTGTTTTTAGTACAGTGTAAAATGGGCAATTCAATTCTCAATTTCAAATTCAAATATCACTTAAAACATCACCATAAGGTTGCATCACCCTACTCTCATTTCCTTGGGTCATATGAATTAACACTTTCTTACATCACGATCACGGTTTCTCTTTGCTCCTATTTACTTTAAAAAAAAAAGAAAAAAAAAGTTTGAGAACTTAATTCTGTCTTTCTCACCCTTTTCACCAATTCTATCCCTTTTATCTTCTCTTGAGCAGGATATTGTTTGCAAATTCAACCCAAACTGACCAAAGACGTGTCTTTTTCAAGTCCTTATAAGCTCTGCAAAAATTGATGCCAGGTATGAGAAGGTGACCTTGCGTATACACTTAGGAAACACAAGGAGCACTTGGTCTCTACCCATTCGAATTAGCTATAGTCATCAAGTCAAAAATAAATAGAGAGAAGATGAGTATTTAGCAGAGGGTGAGGGAAGGGACAGGGAATTACACTGATCTTGTAGTTTCCAAATGTTGTAAAGCAGAAATAAGCCATCAAGAGAATTAGTTCCATTCTATCATTGTTCCTAGCAACATTTTTCTGTCATCTCCCTGTGTGGCCACAAAATGAAGTGGACCGGGGAAACTCTACTTGATTAGCTTAATTCTGGGGAAAAGAAAAGCCTGTTTTAAGCCAAATCAATTCCGCATTAGGTTTCATCGTACTGCTGCGTAACTACTTGTACCATGAGCTGAGGAGGAAGGGAGGGGTTTGCACGAGACAGCACTGCTGCTTCTCCTAATGTGGGCTTTAGATGCTTGCAAGTTTCAAGCTCCAGCACTGAAGCTGAACAAGCCCTGTGTGAGGACTTCAGTGAACATGACAAGGGAAAACGGATGGAGGAAAAGGTATCTTACAGAAAAAATCTTTATTCATTCTGCTGTTCATAGAACAAAATAATCTGCTAGCCAAGGACACCCCTGCATCACATCTCCCTCCTCCAAGTTCCCCTTCTGTGTAGAAGTGACCTTGAAGTGCTCAGACCATGACCGGTCTCTTCCTTTCGGATGAGCCAAAGGGAAACTATGACTCCCCTGAGTCACAGACAGCAGTGCAGGGCGCAGCCCAGGAATACGGGCTGCAAGGTGCACTGGATTAATTGAAAATAAACAAGGAAGAGATGAGACTGAGGGCTTTGACTCATGGAGATTTGTGATCAGCCAGTGTAGGAGGCTACCTCCCCCAGACGTCTACCCTGCCTGTCTAGTGGATGTAACCAGCCTGACAAGGGAGGCAGCCAAAGCACAAAGTCTCATCCAATACTATGGCTCAGAGTCCGGCACAGCCCTTTAATCCACCCTCAACTTCAGATGCCGAGGCTGACGACTGGATACTTGCGCTGCTATGGAAACCCACTGTGGACCAGTAAATTAAGACAGCCAGAGGCAAGTCCCCTAAATGTCCTCACTATTTGAGTCTTCAGATATTGCAAATCACAGCCAAGATTCTGCTAATCACATTTGGAGCAGCTACATCCCATTTTCTAAGAAAAAAATAGTCATTTTGAAACTTAAAAAAGCATAAAAAAATGGAGTACTCTGCCTTTAAGTTCAAAATAAGGGTTCTGAGCCAAGAACTAGACTCCTGGCAGACAACTTCAGCACCACTAATTCAAAACACCATAGCATTCATATTGGGGTTTGGTCAGCTAAGTATTCACCAAAATTGTTTGTTTTTCACTGATCTTGTTTTCAAAGAACTTTATAAAAAACTAAAAAAAGTCGGAAAATATATCAGAAAAGTGGCGATCTATTAATTTTTAAGCAGCTAAACATAACGGTACGATAAGCTCGCATCAATCTTTTCATAATTATGAATATCTTAACATTATAACAGAGGAAAGTGGGCTTTTAAAGATTTCTCTCATGTAACACAGATGGTTTTCAAATCTTTTAAAAGCTGTGTCATACAAGCTGGCCAGCGTTTCTGAGTAGATGAGTTGCATATTTCCATATTCAATCCCACCCAAAATTAACTATAATAATTGAGCTACCTGATGTTCCCCACGCACTGTCTCTCCACTGATCTCCCAGGAATATCCCTTTTGGTCCATCTTTGCTGGAATCGTCAGATTCCCAAAACTTTTTACCTGGCAACAGCTGCTGCAATCAAAACAAAAACACACAAAAAACACAAAGCATGATTAAAATGAGTATAGAATGCAAACAGAAACCATAAGCATCTCCCTTTTGTACATGAAGCAATTGTTAAACACATACTGATACATGCTTTTAATCAAAATATTTACATCCTCTTTGGATGGCGGCAACTGTGACAGTATCCCAGTCTCAGCAATGCTGTTTTAACAGTCTTAAATGCTTTCTGAACATGCACAAGCAAGCACACACGGACACTCCACACTCTCCAGCCTCCAACCACAAGAGCTGTTGCAGGAACAGCATTTGGAAGAAAACCTGGTCTGGGCAAAATATTGTATTGTTTGATGATCCTCACGAACCTCCCAGCAATTCCACAGAAGCTCTTGCACGTGGGTCCTGCAGCATCCTTCCTGGCAGGACCAGGAGATCCTGAGAGGTGCCAAGAGCTCCTTGTCACTTATTTAATGAGTGCTGAGGGCTCTTGAGGCTCGGAAGGTTGTTTGTAAACACTAATAACAACAGTGAGCAGTTCTGGGCCACGGCACCCGCCATGCAGGCTGTGCTGCTCCTAGGAGAAGAGAAGGTTACCAGGGAGGAGACCAAAAGCCACCCCTGGCTTGAATGAACCTCAAGGAGATCGTGCTGAAGTTTGGAAGATGGCAAAAAGGGCATTTTGAAGGTGCATTTTGAAAATACCAGAGGAAACAGCTGACACGTGGCATCTCTATATACAACAAGGGCAGTTTTAAGTCCCATTGAACGACACGGTCTTCAAAAAACATCCTCAGACTGAATGAGAGGCAGCATAGTTCAGACATGGAACAAAAGGCCATTCATAGTGGGTAGCAAAAGAAATGAACCTTGATGAATTAATTTGGAATCAAACTAAAGAAAGTTGAAAGTTGAAGTTAACAAGCACTCATAGAGTCTATAGGAAATTACAACAGCACAACAAGAACTACCAGATCAGACAATGCTTCCTATAAGCTACAGTAATTGGTAGCCACATAATCCATTAGCAAGTTCGCATGTCTGAGGAGAAATCCAATGTTCACAGGTTCAGGTAACCAGGGAAAGCAGATTATAAAGATAAGAGATATGTTAATGAACGCAATACCAATTCAGTAATTTAACTAAGAATCAAGTAGTGATGCTATTGGTCTATCTTTCAAAATCACTTTTGCTTTTTGCAGTCCCATGAGCTGATAATAAGATAGGGAGATAGGAACCAACTGACCCAAACTTTAGCTGCAACTAAACAGTTCTATATCTAAGAGTGTGCAAAGATGCAATCTGTTACACAGCCACATTGCCAAATAAAAGATGGGAAACACCATGGGCTTGCAGAATAGAGTGTTTAATTATATTTTACACTTAGTCAAGAAATAGCACATAATACAAAGTAAAAGGAAACCTGCCTCTGCATAGCAGTGATAAAAGTGGGTGGCAGCCCAAGGACGGTCTGGCAAGCGCAGTCAAAGCAATATCCGCTCGCAGCATCTTTAAAGCAACCCTAAAATCTGGACCAAGCTCAACTGAAGTCTCGGCAGGGATTTTCCTAAGCAAGCCTGCTGCAAATAATTACATTCAGTCTTCTTTCTTGGCTTTAATACTTTAAAATATCTGGCTTTTTGGACAATATAAACAACGACAAGAGAAGATTTTTTTTCTTTATGCTTTAAAATTTACAACAGATTTCCAGTATTCAGATTTCCAGACAGTAGCTCCAGCAGAACTTCGCTTTCTTAGGACAGCTACAGTTCTCCAATTCTTGGCTTTCTTTAGAAAGAGCAACCTCGAGCACTTCTGCTCCAACCAAAACTGGGGGTTTAGTTATGGTTTAAACTAGGTTATAAAGATGACTCCAAAATAAAGATTTTTTTCCTCTGGTAAGGGTTGACATTGCAATGAAGGGGAAGGAGGAATAGCAAAAGAATAAAAACAAAACAAATAAGCCACCCATATGTCTATTTAAAGTGAAAAATCATGTTGCAAATCAACTCTTTGGATTGGAAAATAAGAAACAAAATGCAGGAGGTTGCAAAAGCTGTTTATTTGTTCTGTGTCTTTATTAAAAATTGACCCTATCTAGTATGAAAATAATCCCTCTAAGTCCTCTTACAGAGGAATTAACAGAGTTAGGCCAATATTCAATTTAGCGGGGTAGGAGTGGGTGGGCAAGGGGGAATTTACATCTCTGCAAAAGCAATTCTACAATCAACAAGTAAAGAGCCAGTGCCCACAGATCCCACTGAGACGGGATTATGAATTAGACAAATTAACTAAACCAATCGCCTTTAGACAGGGTGAATATTAAGACAAAAGAAGCCATCTGTGCTGCAGCAGAGCCATGGGAGAACTGGGCTTAACTGCAGCAACGTACATAAGAAAGCAGAATCTGGCTCTGCAAGTTAAACTTGGACAAGTGCCACAGTTGCAACTGTATTTGCAATGTTCGCAACTGCCGAGATGTTACTGCCTCCTTATCAAGATGGAACGCCACTGCATGCTTTAAGTGAATGTCCTTGAACCCTTGGATTTAAGCTGCCTTTCTCAGAAGCCAGTGCTGACCTAGTTGCTGTTCCTTGGGGTCTTCTTGCTCAGTCACTTGTCCCTGGTCATGGATGAGCAGAAACTTTAACAAACACTATCTTGATGGTCCCATGGCCATAGCCACTAGGATACCTAAAAAAAAAGAACTAGACCAGGGTTATCATTCAAAGCTTTCAATATTCTCCATCCCAGCTGCCAATGAATCATTGATTTGCAAGATCGCACTGGTGTCATCATCAGTGAGGAAAAACATCATGCCTTTTGGTTTGTTCTTTTAAAATATATGTGTATATATGTATTGATTGCTGGAGAAGTAGGATTTTAGGTAGGACCCAAACAATTGCTTCAAGGGCACATATGCAGAGCCACAGTGGGCCATCCATCACCTCGGCCACAGCTGTTTAAGGGATGTGTTACAACAACCTGTGCAAGTTGCTGTAATTGCTCCATTTGCCTGCAGTGAGATGCACTAAACACAGGCAGACAGCAGCACCAAGTGCAATAATTATCTGCCTGTCAGATGAAAATGGAAAATATTTATTACTGGTGTCTTTTCAAGAGTAGGAGAGTCGCTGTTATGCCAGATGTTCCCACTTTGAAGTTTTTGGTCTGTTTTTCACAGTTTTTGAAGTTAAGAGAGCACCAGCTCCCTAATGTGTTTCTGTTCCTGCGCTCCCCTTGAGCTCTTTGGATTAAGCAGCGCCTAGCGACTCACCCAGCTGCTCTTTTATTCTAGATACAGGCTTATCTTGTGGCATAACCTAGCACCAAAACAAGAGTGTGGCAGCAGTTCAAAATGCCTGCAGGACACTGGTGACGAAGACAAATAACACCTCATGCTCTCTCTGCGTTCTCCAGAAGACGCTGCACAAATCCTTCATATGGCAAAGGTCCTGGTAAGGGGGATCCGAGTGAAGAAAAGCTTGTATTGAGCTCCACTGTCCTGAAGAGCTGGGATGAAAAATTACTAAAATGTAGTTATATTACTAAAATGTAAGTCTCAGGTAAGCATTACTGCTGTGTGATCAAAGACCTCAGACCTCACCACAAGGTATGTCGAGGCACAGTCAGATCTATGTTCATTCTCCACAGTTTTCCTTCTTCCTTTACCAACTGCTCTTTGGCATCTTTTTTCCTGATTTTCCAGTTCAACATCTGGATTTGCACTTGGATTCATAGAGAAATTCAAGGGGGAACAAGGCTGGCTGCAGTACAGTGAGGCTGGGATTTTGAAGACTGAGAGGACCATAATGCAGATGAAAGCTGAGGGATTGAACTGGTTCTTAATTTCCTCAGATTAGGCTATCTGCTCATCGTAAATCAAAAGTTATTATCTATCCTGATGTCAAAATTCAGAGAAGACATTAAATTGTTTGACAACCCCTCTTTTAAGAGTGAACTCTGATGTCTTCGGATGCACAAACTCCTTTAACTGCTATAATTAGGATGGCAGGGAAGAAAAAACCATGCAGCATAAAGAGATGCACTAAACATTTTGTTTTCCTAAAGGCAAGAAAAAAAAAAAAAAAAAAACCTCTTCCTCATGTTTCTCCTCCAGGTTTTTTCGCACTAACTCAGTGTTTCAGATCATTATCACATCCTGCAGGTAAGGCTCAGAGGTTTCAAAAAAAAAAAAACCAAAAAAATTTTCAATGAATTCTCCTTCGTATTCAACAGAAAAAAGCTAAAACACCTCAGTTCCCTACTACAATAATGTTTAAATAACAGATAGATAATGCATGCTGCACAACACCACGTTTTTTAGTCTCAAAAAAGCATACTGTCTTGAAAGCTAAGGGACATATTATGCACTAAGCTCCATTTAAACGTTGTACTTTTACTAAGGATATTGCAATATCTCAGGAAATACAGAGCTATCTTGTGGAGAAAATTCAGCATGTAATAAAAGGAAATTCCACAACTGAAAAAAAAAAAAAAAAAGAAAAAAAGAAAGAAAAATATCCAAGAGAAACAACAAATATTGTCTTAGATTAGAGAAACGGATGGCTGGAGCGTCACCTGTCCTGGAAAAACCCACTCGCTCCCATGCACAGACAAACACAATGACAGAAGGATGTATCTCCTCACAGCAATGTAGGAGGCAACCACATCACAGTTGCAACATTAAAGTAAGTAAATAAAAAAATGAGTCATCGTTTGGACAAAAGGTCAAAAAATGCCAATTCCTTCAAAAAAGAATACCACCAAGTAAGTGAAAGGGTTGGTAAATATCAAAGTCTTCAGAAATGCCTTTAGACATTTAAATTAACATGAGCTAATGCCATGTCGAGTACAAAACGTGTGCTGTAACAGTCTCAGGAAGCCTGTATATTTTACATCTGAAAACAAACATCTTCCCAAGTGATTTGTTAAAATATAAATATATAAATATATATTTATTTATTCAAAGAACATTCACACTCCCATCAGTCCCCTGACGTTTCCTATCACAGAGGCACATCAGCCAGTTCTTAGTAGCTTTAGATTGATTTTTTGATGTCGCGTTTTCTCCTTCCAAAATAATTTCCATCCACTCTTAAGTCAACAGACTTGAAGTACGTTAATGTAATCTAAAAAAAATATGTGATTTTCCTAGGTAATGTCATAAAATTAACTGCAACTTGGTATAAGGGTCTTCCAGGGATGGAAAGAGGGAAGGAAGGGAGATGATGAAAGGCTAAATGAGCTCCTTGAGGTTTTCACTTGATGGACAGCACTCACCCGTGAATCACTCACGATAATAATTTTGATTATATTTGCTCAGAAATTATCATTTCTGAAGGGTTCAAGGGATATATGTAATTTTAAACCCGATTCATTAGTTTGACAACACAGAAAAGGTGGAATAAAGATGAAGAATACAATGTTTGAAGACAGGATCACAGAAAAGAAGCCTCTCCAGAACAACAGACATGCACCAAACTTTAATAGCCTCCTACAACACAAGAATGATTCCAACGTTATCGCAAAATCAGTGAGGACTGCAGAACTCATTCTTAGACAACTCCTTCTGCTACATTCTTTGGCCTGTCTGGACATTTACTGCTTCTTCTGCCCCAGCTGAGGGTGCTGAGCTAATTTCCATGCTGAACATTGTTCCGTCATTTAGGAATGGCCCGTAGTGGCCAGGAATCAAAATCAGGTAGCAAAGAACAGGACACAACTAAATCCACAGTACTGCAGGCTCTCAGGTCACCACATACTAAAATAAATAGGTTAACAAGTATTGTAACGCTTGTCACAGGACATATTTCTGCCTGTTTGTTTACAGCCACCATTTTACTATTTGATGGTGAAACAGGTGGAAGGCTTAGCTGTTCCTCCCACCACGATGGATTCCTGCCCAATGCGTTTTTATTCTCTTCAAACACACACAAACACACACACACACCCTCCTAGTTATCGCAGAGAATATTCTCAAGTTCTTTACCACCCTTTAAAAAAAAAAAAAAAAAAAAAAAAAAAAAAAACCTCTTCCCTCCTTCCCCTAAAATACACATTTTTCTCTCCCATAAGTCATTCACTTACCTCTCCCATAGTCCTTCCTTCCAGAGCAAGAGCTTGAAAATCATGATTCAATTCATCCATTGAACGTACCTATATATAAATGGGTGAGAAAAATATACCATCAGCTGTTTGCATTTCTTTTTAAGATAATCAGGGTTTACAGCATTTTTTCTGATACAGATAAAAGAGCCATATTCCAAATTACAGCATATAACGAGGCAACTGGGCTCCAAGATGTAACTTACCTTGAAGACTCCCTGAAGCTACAACTTATAGAGGGTTAAGTTTTTATATAGGCACAAAAGAGACAAAATAAGCAACAGTTTACTGTGACTTCATTTGCCTGGCTTACTGTAAAGATTTATATTTCACATTGAGCTGTATTAATTTCAGGTGATGAAGGAATCAATGCATAAGCAAGTCAGTTTGGATCATTTCCTCTCAGGCCAAGTCAAACAACTCTTGTGTAAAACAGATTTATATTTAACTTACATTGACATGAAGGAGAAACTGCAAGACAGACAATGGTGGGAACAAAAAGTAAATTAAGTGAAAAGGAAATTAATAAAAAAAAGTCATTTGACGCTAAGGGCAAGGGATGAAGAGAAAGAGAACAAACATCAGCTTCAATCTGGTTGCCAGTTTTAGCTACTCCACCCAAGAGTCTCAAAAGCGGGTAACACAAAAGACACAAAAATGTATCGTGGGTGCAAAACACAACAGACATGGTGGGTTCAGGCCCAGCTCTGCTGGTTGCAGTATCTGGTTTTGGTGGAAGATAGGAGGACATGGAATTTAGAAGTGAAGTCTGATGTGCAAAAAACTAGTGAAGTAAAAGGGGGAGAAGAGACAAAATTGATCCTCCAAATTTTGATTCACTTCAAGTTAGAAACCTGTAAGGATGCAGCTGCAAAAATGGATCTGCACTTCTCTAAGAGAGGTTTTTAATAGCTAAGGACTTACACAAATGTTTGCCATGAAACAACCAACCTTTACATTAACCCAAGTCATTTCAGTAGCTACATGTTTACTTGAGCAATTATGGGATTTTCTGCTTCTGCTCAAGGAAAGTGGATTCAATTAAAATACAATTTTTAAAAGGGCAGCAATTTAAAACTGTTAGCTAAAGAAATTGCACAAAAAATGCAAAAGAAAGGTTTTCTGATTTTCATTCCTAAATTTTACCCAGGCCAATTCCCTACAAATCTGAAGTACCAAACACACAAAGACCTAGAGCACTGAAGACAGCACTGAAGCACCACCATGGCACAAGGATTCAGACTAAATCATTGTCCTCCTTGGATAGTATGTATGTGTATTTAAGTTGTACTCATGACAATAGCCACAAGTCACACTGAAGCCTCATGGCCTGTGCTTAGCAAACCCTGAGCAACCCACTCCATCCAAAGCTCATCTCCTGCAGAGCGGCCGCAATGGTTTACACGACATTTATGAGTAATCCAACTCACGCTGTTCCTCACATTCCTTCTCAAGCTGTCTTGGGGATGTCGAAGACTAGTAATGCAATGTTTAGTCACTGCTGAAGACTTCCGTGGATGATTTGGATGCTTTTTATCATGAAAAGGCCGTAACGGTGCTACGGGTTCTTATGAACGACCAGCACTAGGTGCAGTTATGCTGCCTTCTCTGACCTTAAGCCCGACGTAGCCTGTGACACTCCTGCCATGAATTTCAGTAGACTGAGCCAAGACTTCACTTTGGTTATGCTTTATTTCTATTTTAAGACAAGATTCAACACACCTCATCCAAGAAAATAACGAAAGTGTTATGGATCACCTCCAAGAGCTGCCTTTAACACAAACACTTCTACTGATCTGCGACAACACTAATGCAAAGAGGCATTAACGATACCTGCTATATAATAATACTAGGTCCTTATGGAATATGCAACCCCTCAGTGGCCCGGACACCACAACTTAAACATGGCATCTTCTTGTTAGCAACTCTCAGTTGCAAATTATTCACATTTCTGTCTGCACCATAACACCAGCCAAGGCCACTTGAGCTAAACAGCAGCAAATTATTGTTTGAATGAAACATCTGAGGAACAGAGAGGCTAAATGAAAGTTTCAGTAGGTGACGAAGTTTGTCCCCATCAGATGCAAGCACATTTGCCTAGATATCTCAGTTTGAGGGTCTGTCTGTAGCAGAAAAACACGTTATTATTTACTCAAATCAACTACAGCAGTGTAAATATCTAACTGCATGCAAGTGTAAAGCCAAGCTCCCATGTTGGCCTTAGCAGAGAAAGGAAACTGGTCTTACTATTAACAGTGCCACCAGAACATTCACCAGCAACCATGGCCATTTTGCAACTCAGGCCGCATTAACTGCTACTGTCCCACATGCTTATGTGGCTTCCTTCAGTGTCAAACATTTACTCACTCACAAATTCAAGATGCACATTTGTCTGCAACCAAAAAACACCCTGAGAGTTGATTACTACAGAGTTGGCGCACAGATCTAGATAAGGGTAGTAGTAAAGGGCAAAAACCAGCATAAACATAATGGCTAAGTGCACTCCAGTTGTTTTATATCTGGTTTAGTTGCATATCTAATTGAGCACTTCACTTCCTCTTAAGGGCATGAAAGAAACATTTCTTTAAACCTTTTTAGATTGTAAATAACCACCCTAGCCTCCCTTTTTAAATGATATCCAGTAGAAACAGGCTGCCCACACCATCTTCCCAAATATACTTTGCCCCAGTTGCTCTGTCAAAAGCGAAAAATAAAGCATCTTCTCTCCTACCTGCTATCCCAGGTCTGATAACAAAACACACAATTCATTACAGAAATCCAAGTCTTACTCCTGTCTACCACTCTTTCATCAATACAGACAAATGTATTTTCTAAATCAAGTATTTTCGTGCCTGACTTTTGGGCAGAGCCTTTACGCTCAGAGTCTCTCTATCACCAATTTTACAGCTTTTCCTGCTCCTTTATCTCTGCTCACCATTTTATCTATTTGTTTGCCAGACGGACTAGTTTATTAGCCTTCTTTCAAAGACTGCACTCAAAAGGGCTCCACACAGCTCCCCTCTTTTATAATACTAAATAGCAATATCTCTTCACCTACATTCTCTTACATGACAATGTGTAAAAGTATCACAGGTTCCCCTCATTTCCCTTTCAAAGGAGGAACAGCAGAATTTAAAATGAAAAGCCAATCTTTTTACACACCTTAGTGTTCCATAAAACAGGTGATATTCTGACACGGCAACATACTGACAGCCTTCCACTTCATTACAACCTATTCCTGGAACAAACAGGGATTTGTGAGGCAGAGCCACAGTCAAACATGACCGAAGGGTTCTGCAAAGTAAAAAGAATTTAGCTGCAGGATAGGCAGTAGACATGGATACGATTTGATTACCATAAAATCTGGCTTGTCGCTGGAACAGAACTCTGCAAGAAATCCAGCAGGCAATGCCAAGAGCCATGGGCTGCCCTGGGAAGAGATGCTCTAACATCTTACTCCCAATTCCTCCGACAAACCTGGTTCCTCAGAGGAAGAGGTGATCAAGAAACGTTTGGAATCACAGGAAGACAGAGCAGCTGTAGCAGAATTGCTTAATTGCACAAAATTTCTACTCTGAGCCAGGAGCACCTCTATTTCCACCTCTTCCACATACTCCATCTCTGCAAAACTAAACGCAAAGCATACATCCCTAGACACTACAAACAGGAGCTCTCCCTTCCGTCTTCTACAAATTCCTCTTGCCTTTTGATAACACAGAAAATCCATCAAGCTCCTCTTGGAAGCCTAGTCCCCCAAATAAAAGCCCAGAAATTCCATACACTTATGTTGCTGCTACCGAAAGAGCTGCAATGCAAATTCAATGCACAAGAACACTTCTCACTCTCCCGTTACTCCATACATGTATTTGGGCATTATGTAAGTCTCAAACTTAACGAGCATTATGCTCAAGGAAAGTAATTTGCACATACAAGAATACACAAATATATGTCACGATAACACACTCCAGCTTGGAGCTGCTTCACTGACTCTTCAGCAGCTTCCTGTCTTCACTTCAAGGACATCTACTCGAGAATCTCTTTGCGGAGCACTTCACTCCAAACAGTGCTAAGAAGTGAATAAAGAGACATCGCTAGGGCTGCTTCACTTTGTATGGGCTCAAGCCAGCTCAGTCTCCTGGAACTGGATTGCTTTCACTAATTTTCACCTTTTAAAACAACCAACATAGCAAGAGACAACTGCGCTACTCGCTCCGGCATCACTCCAAGGGAGAATCTTCAGTCTCCTGAACAAAAATCCCATGGCCTCCCCCATGCTGCAGAAGAATCCAGGCCTCACCGCGTTTCACATGCCACTTCAGAGAGGACAAGACAAAACACAGGACACTTTCGACCGTTACCTATGGCCAACTTCAGTAACACCAGCCCATTTATCTCTAAGTCAACGGCTGCTTTCTAAGCTCGCCCTCCCGCTTGGCAAAATAGCTGTTCAGCAACCTCCTGCATTAGTGGTATTTGCTGGGGATTTTCCAACCCCTTGAAGCATGCAGATAGTTTGGGCCAGGTAGACATTTTATGCAGGTCTATGACATGTGGTGGGGTTTGGGGTTTTTTTTGGTGGTTTTCTTTTTTTTTTCTCTCGTTTAAGATTCAGGAAACTCACCGTGAAATTTAATGATATCAACTTAGAAGCAAATGGCCCCCCAACCCAAACGGGGGACAAATAGTACTTGTGCATCTCTGGATGTACAAATATACAATTATGGTAAAAAATAAAAAAGAAATGCTAAAAGCCATTCACCAGCACACCCACAGGAAAAAAAAAAAAAAARCAACATAAACACACTCCCAAATGGAGCAATGAATACGGACACAGTGCATTGCTACTGCATAAAACCTGCAGTTAAATTTTAACCTAGCAAAAAAGAAGAAGAAGAAAATAAAAAAGAAGCCCACAGGGCTAAATGGCACTTGTCAAAAGCATTTCTGCAGCCACTTAAGTGAACAGGAAATGGGGCCCTGCACTGCCTTTATGATTACTAAACACAGGGGTGAAGGACATGGCAAATTAGCATGAAAACAACAGTGTGTTTGTTTTTTTTTTTTTATATATATATAAAAAATATAAATTTTGTGTTCTCAGTATGAGGTTCTGTATCCTGGGATAATTGAAGTCCCTTCCCCTTAAAAAAAGTACCTGAATTGTAATTTTAAGTCAATATTAATGTCAACAACTGCAGTGTTAACACCGCAGTGTATATTAAGCAAATACGGGTGAATACAGAATCTTAGCGTGACCTTTACTTTTAAATTCAAAGTGTAAAACCGTATCTCATTTCATGATCCCCAGGTAACGCACAGGGACTGTACTCTGGCCTTATACATTAAGAAAGCCTCATTTGCCTGTAACTTATGATCTATCTAGATGGACAAGCAGCAAAACCAGAGGTGAAATTTCTCCCTCAATCGCAATGCAGAGTCCAAGCAAACTCTACAGATTTTCCCTCTCTTCGTGCAATGATGATGCCTAATAAAAGGGAGATAGAACTAAACAATAACATCAGGAAAAAATAAACTGAAATTCTGTTGGAGAGAGGGGTTTGCGCTCTAAAGAGCGTTACAACTATATAAATTTCTCCACCTCCAAAGAGCAGTTTCTCACATAAACCCTCCAGACCAATTTCCAAAGCTCATCATCTTTCCTCATCACTTTCTTCTGACAGGATCCATCTATTCCCCACATAAACCCTCCCTCAGATTACAGCATTTACCTTTCCAATATCCCTCTCCCCCTGTATTTTTGACTAGGAGGCAAAATCCTGAGGACATCATCACTTAAAAAACAGATGGGCACTGCAAAGACAGGACTTGGTTCAGTTGGAACACGCAAACATCTGCTTTCAAAATTTCTTTGATCCAAAGTAAATTACAGAGTGGACTGTTGCTTGGCCAAGCAAGCAGATTCTTCTGTACCCCACAGATACTACAGGAAAACCTTTATCTGTGCTTCACCAGGAGCATCTTCCATCCAGAAACCACAAACAGGGCTCCCTGTCCACAAATCCAAGGGAACATGTTGCAATCTAAGGAATCCGGGGGTTCCTTGCTTGCTTGACTGAATTCTTGGGGAGCCTGGAGAGAGCCCTCCAACAACTGCAAGCTCTGGCACAAGCTGGATGGGTTAATGCTTGCATGGGTTACACTACAGATGCTCACCCAGAGCAGTTTAGGAGCATGTTTATTTCTTGGATTTTTTTCCCCCCCCTTTTCAAACTCAGTTGCTTTTTAACAGCAATCGCTACGGAGTGGAAGTCTCTCACTCTAACATTCCTATCCAATAGGCTTTCATGTTCTAGGTTTTGCTCAATTTGTAATGGCTGAAAGAAAAAAAAAAAAAAAAAAAAATCTTTATTTCCCAATAAAGCATTCCTCAAGAAAGGTCAACAGGACTACAAAAACAACAGTATTGAGACAGCAAGAACAAGAAACATCAGAAACATTCAGCCAGACCACTGCCTGAGTAAGGCATTCTTTACAAGGAGAGAGCGCTTCAAATGGCTGAACAGCTTAAATGCTTTGCAGCACGTGATTTATATACTTACAAGTTGTTAAGGCCTTTTAAATTAACTACCACCAAAGGCTTACACATTTTGGATGGAAACAAATGCCTCTCACTAGGCTGCGGGGGATTGACTGCATTTGTCTTGTCTGAATGGCTCACACAGCATATTATTTGAGAGACCTACTCTGCGTGCACACACACACACACACACACATATATGCTTATATATATAGTATCTGAGGGAAAAAAAACGCATTTACCAGTTGGCAACGAGAAAAGCACCCCACACAATCAACAGCTGGCTTGCCACCAACAGCTACATGCAGGGTTAAAATATGTTGCTCCAGCAACTGATTACAGCACTATTTTTAGTCCTCTCCTATAACAATAGTCAGTAAAGAAAGAATGTGAAGTCACAAGTATTAGACAGGATTAGGTGGTTTAACTACTATTTTTGTAGTAAGAGGTTCATCGTTAGAATTGCTACTACCATTAGCATTCGAAGCAAAATGCTATTGAAATTGCAGATTGGCTAATGCTCCACGTGGCATTTAGCCAAGATGATTAATGATTCAGGGTACAGAAATAAACGCAAGAAAGGCAGCCTTTCAGAATGGCTTGGCTTAGTTAGCTAATTATGTTTTTCCTCAGATTTTATTCACCGAGGAAAGTGCTTCATTAATGTGGAATTTAGGTTACCCTGCGGTGTCTCAAGCACCTACCGTTGGGGCACAAACTGCCACAATGCTGGATGACAGAGAAAGCAACCTTAACTTTG
The DNA here is from genome assembly GCA_003342815.1 of Eudromia elegans. NCBI lineage: Eukaryota > Metazoa > Chordata > Aves > Tinamiformes > Tinamidae > Eudromia > Eudromia elegans. Next base: position 1,254,207 of record PTEX01000061.1, on the reverse strand, counting down.
CCCCACTGCAGCTGCTAAAGCTCATTGAAAACCGCCTTATGCTTTCCAGACATGCAATTGGGCACTGCTTTTGTGCAAGCAGTCAGGATTACAGAAAAAAACAGCACCCAGGTGCTGCACAGCCTCAACGCAGGGTTGCTAAAGCAGCCAGGTAGCTCCTGGTAAAACCAAGCAAAGAGGAAGGAGTAACACAATATCTCAGAGCTCGCTTGACCGGAGGGATCACAGCATCACGTGGCATCAGCAAACAAAGACAAGTTTGTTCCTTACAGTCCCGGCAGGATCATCCATTGCTCCAAGACAGCTTTAAAATCATCTCAGAGAATACCTGTGTTGTCTGGGCTGATTTTCAGACACAAGCATCACTGAACTCAACCCATGAGAACAAGCTTTGGCAAGAACATTTCCATTCAGCATTTTTTTCCCCGTTTTTCAACAGAAAGAAACATTTTGGTGAGTAGGGGTCATGGAAATTCATTGTGCAAGTTCACAACATAGAAGCCACCATGGATGGACCCGGTGTCAAGTCTCTCCTCAACGGAAGACACCCATTTTTTTAGCATCATAATGTGTTTTACAGACACACAGATACGTCATCAACTCAGAGAAAGTCAGCAAACCACAGAAAACCAAGTAAGAGGAAGCCAAAATTGGAGAGAAAGGGAGGGAAAAACCATGTCCATGTGTCTAGTCTTCTATGGAGAAGAAATGCTACTTCTCCATAAGAGAATTGAGTGCAATAAACAATTTTTTTTAAGCATTAGTATTTTCAAATTCAATAATGTAAAAATATTTTTCTCTTTCCAAGGAAAGATCACAAAATGAAGACTACAAAAATTCCAGCAACACATGAAGAAATCCCAAAGCCAGCACACCAGATTACTTGTGCTAACTGTACTGGAGTTGGGTCTCTGGCAAATGACTATCAGGGACAGTAAAACCTACAGTAGATTCAGAATTGGAAAATTCTTACATTGCCTTTCAGAAGATTTCAGGGGTTTTCTATACAAGACAAGGATTTTCCAAGGCTCATCTTTCAACATCTAACTTAACCCATCTCTCTGTGCTCCCTCTATCCCAAGAGGGATTTTCAGAGGGCGATGTAAACCAGAAACATTAATTAAAGTGTTCTGAATCCCCTCCTCCAAGATACCCCTTCTCCCATTTACTACAGAGAAAACCCTGCAAAACAAATTAGCCAAGCTAGACTCTTCATTCTGGCAAGTTATTGCATTCCTAATTATCTGAATATCAAGTGAGTACAGTCACTGCACTGCTAATGTAAGGAAAGCCCCAGCTAGGATGCTATGATACACAGAAGTACTCATGAAAATTCAACAGATTTAATGAAACATACATCAGAAAACATTCTTCAAGAACAGAACTATAGATTATACTGCACGGGACATGTCCTTCAAGGACTCTCCTCGTGCCTTCAGCTGTAGAACAGACAACCAGATTATTTGGACCACTATAGCCCCCCTCACACGCCACAGACAGGCATGTAAATCTTTTCTATAGCATTAAATGTCTCTTCCATGGGATTTCACTTGGGGAAGATACGAGGGCTGCTGCTTGCATAGCTTCACCTTAATGTGACCTGAAGGCAAACCTTGGTAACAGAGCCTGCCGAAAGAAGAATCCAACCCAGACATTTACACAGCACCAAACAGTATGGTTTGAGCAGCAGGGTTTTATAAGCGCAGTTGCCAGAAGAGTTATCTTCTACGCTCACTTAGGTGGAAGTTCTTAATATGTCACCCAGTCACATCAAGAGCAAAACAGAGTACACAACTGAATTCCAGCCCTGCTGCTCCCACTATTCTTCATCAATTGTATGTGGAAAAATTCCCCACATTGAAGATGACAAGCCCCGTACAGTTCCATTGTCTCAAATTATTACTTAAACATGGCCTCAAAGAAAGTAAATTCCTAAAATCACTTGCCACTACTGAGCAACACCCACATTATTCTAACTGCAACTACAGACCGAGACTGAATATATCCATGTAATGTAATTCAGAAGGGACCACCACTAGAGAAACTCTCTTGACTGAAGTTCAAGAACACACACACGTGCGAAAGCCACACAATCCCAAGAGGCCCTCATCCAAGAAAACCAAAGCAGTTTTCCTAAAAGTTTGTCGAGCACTGGTAAGTTCTTCCAGCTGCCTGTCTCAGCTGCCTTTTCATTCCTCTCAGTAGTAGTAGGTGGCTGTTTGGGTTTGTAGTGAGATACACAAACTTTCATCACTGAGTCAAATCCAACCTAGGCCATGAGTCATCAGGAGTCATCTTGTAGCTCCTTACTAACCTATGTGAAGCAACTAGCTGATCTCAACCCATTCCCTATGGGATAAAAAGCTTTCCAAGTCTGTTTGGCAGTTCAGAGATTCCAATCTAAAGAGGGAGAGCCTATTTCCATCATCACTGCTGCACCTACAGGAGTCCAAAGAGGAATTATGAATATTGTCTGTTTTGATGGGTTGTGTACCTTTGATAAAACTTTAGGCTGCAGGTCACATGGCATGAAAATCCAGAACGCATCATACGCAACATTATGAGTTTAATCTTGTAGGCATATTTGGTCCACACAATCATCTTAGAAGCATTCTGCCTCAAAAAAGCACTTACATTGTTTTAAGTTCATTCAAAATAGTATAAATTAAGCAGTTTTGGGGAAAAAAAATAAAGTGGTAGAATTGCTACTATTATTTCATTGAACAACTTTTTAAAAGAAAATTAAGAGGAGGAAAAGCAACATAACTGACACTAGGACAAGTCTTTGAAATAGTTGGGATTATTTCTTTGAAAGTGTCACTTGAAAGCTTATAGATTATTACCAAATACAGTAAAAACAGGTAAATAAAAATTGCACTGTTGTTTTTAATGATCACAAGATTTTTTTTCCCTGCCTTTAGCATATTTTGTTGTCATTGCTTTTAGGGATTGTCAGAGAAAGGAAGTGAAAAGCAAAAAGGTGGAGAAAAAGAGGATTAAGAATTTCATGACATGTTGTTCCATTTTTTGAAGTCATCTTTACACAAAATATCTAAATAGCAGCTGTCTCTAAGTGTTTCCATGCTAGACTGCATGAATATTTTCAAAAATCTAAAAAAAATGAAGCCATTCAGCAGGAATTTTTTGCTTACTGATTCTTACATGACCTAAAGCATATTGAGACCTCTTCTATCTACAGTTCTTAAAATACATTTTATACCTAATGATTAAAAACTTACATAGTGAAAAAACTGCATTTTACTTCAATACAGTAATTCCCTTAAAATTAAAATTTCACTAAATACTTTGTTTCTACAGTAGGGAAAACTATTCTTGGGGCACTTGCTTCATATTACAGTACACTGGTTTTCATACAGAACAGAAATTAACAGGGCATTTGGGTTTACTTCCTTGTTAATGCACACACTGACTTTGGCTAGGTTGCAAAATTCCCTGCAATGTTTACTTTTAAATGGTCCAGATGACAACACACCCCCTGGAGAGGCACAGTGGGGGAACCAGGGCTTGTTCGTTTTTGTTTCAAAACCTCCAGGCAGCCGACATTAAGGAAGGTTACAAAAGCTTCGTGCCTACTGCTCTCAAAAGATCTGTGTGAACCGCTCGGTTTTAAAACACACTTACAACTCAGTTTTGCTCCCATGTCTCTCTAGGAGAAGCAGAATCCTTCCTTAGGTCATTACTATATTTGAAGGGTTTCTTACAGCTCAGAAAAGCTACAGTGAGTCACACACTCGTTTAACTTGTAATACATTCAAAAAAGAAACTAGCGGAGAGACATCTAGCTATTAAACACTACAACTAAGGCCCACTATTCCTTTGGAAATATAAAATGAATGAGGGAAAAAAAAAAAAAGAAACAGAAGAGTTACTTCTGCTTCTAGAAGTAGTGTTTCATGCTGTTCTTACCACTGTCCTCTCCATTCAGCTCAACACATTAATAAAGCTGCCCCCCAATTGTAACAAAAACCACAAAACAAAACAAAAAGCAGAGTAACAGACACTACAAGCAACTTCCAGAATGGTGTTTTTCAATATTGGGAATGCTGCAAGCTCAACCTACATGCATTGGCTTTTAAGGCAGTTTTGTAATAACATTACATAAGAATTATTTAACTACAGCAACAGATTTGGAAAAAAAAAAAAAAAAAGCTGCAGCAGTCACTGGTAACTGGTTCACACATACGAAAATCGATAAAGGCAATGATAAATTTGGCAAACAGATATGTTCTGCTGTCACAGAGAGTGGACTGGAATTTGAACACTCTCAAGAGCAACAACATCATGGTTTATAGCTACCAAGGCACTGCAATCCTGGAAAGAAAACAGAAGTATGACCGTTCTAATGACAACATAACTGGCTAAAGCTTGAAAAAAAAGTTTCATTAAAAGCATCTATGGTAAACTCGATTCATTCATTGTGTTCAATTTGGAAACATTTAACTTTTTTTTACCTGGTGTTCTGCATGAATGTTATCCCCAGTAGGCCAGCGATGTTTGCTGTTATTATAGCCGCCTCCACCACTTCCTCCTCCCCCAAGCTGCTCACCATGCTGCCTCTGAAAGAAGTAATCCACCATAGCGTCGTCCTGGGAGCGGCCTGCGACTCCTATGGATCCAGGAACAGGACTGGAGTGTGTCCCTGCTGCAAGTGCTTGATTTGCAGCTGGCTGTTGCTGAGCCTGGGACCCTGTTCCAGATGTCAGTACAACAGGCATGTTGGGATTAGCTGTATCTTGAGTGTGCTGCTTCAGGTGGGGGCTGAAGGAGTCCTGCCAGAGCACTGCTTTTCTCTTCAAAACACATGCAACGCTCATTCCACCAACACCTGCAGGGGCAGGAGGAAGAGACACAGAGAAGCAGAGGGAGACAAAAAGGAAAGAAACCCACTGAGCTTCAATTTGAAATATTAAATAAAACATCCACCTTCAAATTAACAGAGAAACAGTGAGTGCCAAATCTGACATGCAAGACTCATGTCAGGTGCCTATAGCGCTGGAAGCAGACCACCAACCCACCTAATGGAAATGCTGGCCCAAACTTCAGAGCAGTGCCACAAAAAATGCTGGAAATGACAACACCCGCATCCGTCACAGGTGTTTACAGCCGACAAATTAAGAGTTCCCAAGTCCCACTGCATGAGGATATGCTCATTCAGTAACGCAAAATCTAACCACTTTTGTAAATGTAAACTTGAAACCTTAGAGTTTTACTGTTAATCAGGCCCCAAATATCAAATATCCTGCCCTACCAACTCAGGAGCTGTCTCTGGCTCCAAGATGAAGAGATACCTACACGTTTTATATGGGATTCCCTGGAGAAAACCCAGCCAATCTCCTAGTGCCTGTGAGATCGGCAGAACTTTCCAGAGCTGGAGCAGCCAGCAGGGTCTGTTCAATCACAGATGACACACGGGAAAAGCTAAACTACTTGTCAAGATTACCCAAATATCCCAATTTATTCCCACATGGCCGGAATTATCTGCACACAGGACAAGCAACAGATTAAACTGACAGCAATTTATTAATTTACTATCCCCCGGGATATTTTGATAGCAGCCCAGTACAAGTTTGGTTTTATTTGGTATAGTGTGACTACAATTCTGATCCCAAAAGCAATGAAAATATTGTACGTGTGAGCAGAGAAGTGCTTCTCCCTCGTTACGTAACATTCACCCAATGCAGAGAGCACATCAAAATGGAATTGGTAGTTCAGAGTATGTTTTACAGTCAGAATTTCTTTAGTTTTTTTAAAAAAAGTTACCTATGTACAACCCACAAAATCATGGATCACTTCAAGGATGAAACAAAGGGCAGAGTTTGGCCCTTAGTGACTGCTACACGCAGAGAGGGCTTTTCCTATTGTACCCTGCCTGCTCTAAACCTTGGCCCTGCTCCTGCAAATCCCTCTGAAGGGCCTGAAAGGAGGCTCTGTCTCCTCTCTGCTCCTTGTAGTGATTCTGAACCGCAGTCAAACACGACACGCAACTTCCAAAACAATTTGGTGTCAGAGTAGAAAAAGATGACCAAAAAAAGAGGGCAAACCAAAAAGCCCTAAGCTGTATCTTTGATCAGAATTATTCACCATACTTGTCCCACCAATCGAGTCTAGCAGCACTTCTATTTTAGAAGGAAAAGGTTAAAAAGCAGTGCAACAAAATGGGTTTTCGTTACATCTACAACAGCCTTTGTCACCTCCCTCCTAACCTCCCTGGCCAGGTAAACAAATAACTTTGCAAGGTGTTTTACTCATTTAAATAAACGCACCATTTAAGATATTCATGCTCATTCAAATGTCACTGTCTTCCAGAAAGCCTGAAAATCCCTATCACGCTTCTCAGATACTTATTATTTAAAACATTATGCTTGATATTACTAATCCATCACACATTTTTTAAAAAAATTATACACAGATTTACTGGTATTTTTCCTTCAGTTCCTCAGTAATAAACATAATAGAGCATTTCACAACAGTGAAATGAACAATTAAAGCTCCCAGAGTCTCTTAAGAAATAAAACAAAGAAAAAAATACGAAAATGATGGCATTACCACTAAGAAATTCACATGTTGCCATGCTTTTGGGGGCGTAGGGGTGAATAGTTATAAACAGTTAAAATCTAAATGGTCCCTGTCAAAAGAAGTGCCAAAATACATCAGGAAAATCTTTGAAAAATATGACAGTATGATTCTGATTCTGCAAAAAATTGCAAATATATATAATGAACAGCTTAGGAACTTCAATGAAAACATCAAAACGCACAAAGTTACATGTGCAAGCCTGAGCAGCACTAACATCTACCTAACTTTCCTTCCTCAAAACAGGGCAAAATCATTTCTTTAACTGTCCATACAGCCTTAGTGCCCTAAAGGGCTATTAAATCACCTACAACAGTTGATAATAAAAAATAAAGTGGTGCTTTTCCTCAAAGATGGAAAAATTCAGCCTTTGAACACAAGAATGTTGGAGAAACCTACTCCTTTACAAGAGGGCCTTTAGAAAGGAGGCATTTCGGCCTTGTCTACTTATGCACATAGATAAAACACACAGAGCTTCAAATAAAGAAAGAACTGAAGCTCTTGAGTCCCACATCATAGTAAAGCAAGACAGAAAACTGTATGTATATCTATATGTGTTTTTCTTTTCTTGAGACTAGATAAAATCTCAGTCAAGAACTAGTAGATGCAACAGCGAGAGCTGCACGACCGCGCTCCGAGACGCTTCCTCTTTCGCGCAGCGTGGCCAAGGCGGCCCTGAAGGAGCCGAGAAAACTTGGCAAAGGAGACATTTTGAAAGGGAGCAAAGGGGAAACGAGAATTGTGGGTAGTTCACGCTTAGTTCCAGGCCGGGTTTTTATAGAAATGCCGTGTTAAATGTAGCAGGCAGCTGAATACTGTCATTCAAAGCGCAGCGAGCATCGGAAATATGTGCAGTCACCTACACAACACGCGTTCGTTAGGCGCCCGGCAGCTGCAAATCGCACCATCCCAAACATCTAATGGCTCCACAGAGCCTTTTTTTTTACCCAACTCTTGCTAAAACACTGGAATAAACGGCTCAAATGGAAACGGTTTCCCCCAGAAGAGCAGCACGTTGACAAACAAAGGTTCCTATTTAGCAGGGATGGGGAAACGAAGCGCGTTGGAAAACCGGAGTTTGGCCCTTCTGCCCAGACAAAAATAATAACGCAGGAAATAAGCAGCATTACGGGCACCAACAAAACGGGTCAGACGGGAGGGATCTCCCCCAACAACAAAACTTGGGAGCTGCCACTGGCTCCAGGACATGGGCAGGGTTTCTTTTTTTTGTTTTCTTTTTGTTTGGTTTTTTTTGGGGGGGTTTTGTTTGTTTGTTTTCCAGGAAGTTAGGCTGGGAATTTGACCGGCCTCCCCATTGTTCGGGCGCTGCGTGGCCTGCGAGAACTTTTCTCTTTTTTAAGGGCAAAAGCTCGTGTTTTCCCTTAAAACCCAGCAGGAAGCAGGCAGTGGCATCACCCATCGAGGTGCCCCCTCACTGCGTCCATGGGCCCCCCCCAGCCCGAAATTCCTTCCTCGCCATCGGCTTCATAATAACAATAACAACGTGAAAACAAAGCCTGGCTGAGGACAAAGTTATCAAAGCCGAAAAAAAAAAAAGGAAAAATAAAAGATATAAGAAATAAAATGTAAGTATTTCTCAGTTCATGGCAAAACATGTTTTTTTAAAAAAAAAAAAAAAAAAGAAAATGGTCAATTCGAGCCTTTATGTGAAAGGAAAATAGCGGGTGAAGGAGGAAAACAGCACCCCAGGTGCCCCCAGCCCATCGCGTAGCTTCGTGCCCCCCCTCCTCAAAGGCCCCCCTGGAGCCCCGCTCCCAATTTCGGGGGGGGGGGGGGGGGGTAAAGGGCGGGCTAAGGGGGGGCGCCCGCAGCGCCGCGGCCTGGCCCCCACCCCCCCGCTCAAGCGCCGGGCAACAAAGAGGGACCTCGGCCCAGCCCTGCCCCGAGGCTGGGCGGCCCCGGCAGCACCGAGAAGCCCCCGGGCCGAACCGGGCCCCCCCCGTGGACCGTGTATGTATGGGGGGGGGAACGACCGAGGCGCCCCCCCATCCCAGGCCCCATAACAACAACCACTAAGCGCCCCCCCACCCTCCCGCCATGGAGCCTCCGCGCCGCCCCCGCGAACAAAGAAGGGGCCGAAGCCGCCGCCACCACCGAGCGCGGGCGGGCGAGCCCGGCGCCGCCGCCGCTCGCCCTTCGGGGCGGCCTGGCGCCGCTCCGCCGCCCCTCGGCGCCAATACGGCGGCGGCGGCGGCTGCGCGGGGGTGCGCGGCGCGGCGCGGGGCCGCCGCGGGGCCGGTACTCACGGGCGGAGCGGCTGGATGAAGATGGATCCCGGCCCCCCCCAGGCCGCTCGCCGCCTGCCTCTCCCCCGGCCCTCTCACTCCGACAACATGGCGGCCCGCTGGGGACTGGGGCGGCGCGCGCTGCACGCCGGGAAGGCGAGGCCGGGCCCGAGCGCGGCCCGCGGCGCCTCAGGGGCGGCCCGCGCGGCGCGGCGGCTCCTCCCGGGAGCCTCGCGGCCCTTCCCGGCCTCTTGCCGGCGCTCCCCGGGCTCCGGGACGACGGTCCCCACGGCCACCTGGCAGCACAGGGGCCACCGCAGCGCCCTGGGCAGAGGCACAGCCCAGGCACTGGCACCCCCTTCTCTTCCCTCCCACTCCCCTCCATTTTATCTGCTCCGTTTTCTCCCCTTTACCACACAAATCTGACCAAGGCCACCCACATTGTCCCCCCAAGCCCCCCATCCTCGTTGCCGGCCATTGCCCCTCACACCGTCCGGACCAGGTCTCTGGGGACCAGACCCCTCCGGACCCTCAGGTCTCCGGGCCCCTATCCGGGGGCAGCACAAGAGGCCGCAGGGGGAGCCTGGCCATGGCCGCACAGAGGGCCCTGGGCCCCTTCCCATTCCCTCTTTCCATTTTCCCCTCTTTTTTCCCCCAAATCCGAACAGAGGCAGCATCACGGCAGGCCCACTGCAACCCCCTCAGCCCATACATCACTCTCGGTGCCCCCCATTGCCCCCTGCACCATCCTTGCTAGGACCGCACCCCCCTTCCTGTTCCCAACCTCCATTTTCTGCCCTTTTCCCCCCTAAATCCGTGCACCCGCCACCCTCGTCTCCCATTGCCCCTTCATTCCCCTTTTCCTAGCTGTTTTTCCCAGTCCAGGGGGTTCCAGATGGCACTTGGGGACAGCAGTGCAGCAAGCCCCATGCGCCCCATGTTTGGCCTCTTCTTCCCAGCATCAGCCCCAAAACAGGGGCTCAAACCGAGGAGGATTCGACGGTTCCATTGCAGCCTCCGCTGCCGTGACGCCCTCCTGTTGTAAAAACGGCAATTTCCTCCTTTCTGCCGCCTCCCAAAGTGTTTTGCCGACACAGATTCATCGTGGGGGAGATGGATGCCCTGCTACCGCGTCCCGCCTTTCTCTGCGAGGCCCCAGCGCTGCGGAGACCTCCGCGTTTGCCTAATTTTCCTCCTGCAAATGCCTTAATATCCAGCTTAGCTCCGGGATCAACTTTCTCAAACCCCGGCCGTGACCAAAGCTCCCGCGTCCCACACAGATATAACATTTTATTGGAGTTATCACAGTTATTATCGCCACTAATGAAGTTCCTCGCCAGGTGTAACTGTCCGGTATTCCTGTTGGAATAGGAATATATTTCCCTAGCGTCGGGAAAACAATTACCAATGCAATAAGAATTAACTGTGCCCAATGCTTTTCATTTTTTCCCAAGGGGAAAAGTACGGACATGCCCAGCTGGGTTTGGGATCGGCGGTGAAGACCATCAGGAAATCCAGATCGCTCCAGCTCCTTGCCCGGTGCTTCAGCCATTAAAAACCGTCTTTTCCCGACTCCGGATGGGTGAGATAGGCTAAAGCACAGGAAGTTTCCGTTCATTTGCAGGGCTGCTACAGGGCTGTGTTTTGTGTCCCTTGAGCCCCTCCAGAAACCTCCGTGCAGGATCACGGCTAAATGCCACACTGGAAGCTGCCAGCACCCAATTTTCCGATTATTCAAGGAAATAACAAATACTTAGTTTGTGAACAGCCTTCTCATGTGAAGTCAAAAGGAAATGCATAACCCAAGCTGGAAATACAGACCAAAAAGTGCATATAGACTTCAGCGCAGCCTCTATAATGTGTAGCGCCGTACTCAACCGTGGTGTCTATGAGCCCGTGTCAGCACCCAAGCACACGGTCTGTTTTTGCCCCGTGTGGCCCCAATTTCCCCTGTGTTTGCGGACAGGACAGCGTGGACTACACAACCCAGTGTGCATCGCTCGCCTCCACCCCTCTTCACACGCTGGACATTAAAACAAAGCGCTGTACTCTGGGATCAGTAGTTTTAGCCATAACACCTCCATGTTAAAGGGACAGCTCGTGTGAAGCCTTCCAGCATGAATTTTACCCTCTCTCCTGAATTTCGATATTCCTCTCCTAGTTTAAAGCAATTTCACCAAGGTCCCTGATACTCTAATAAGGTTTTCTGTCCTTGTTCCCGCCAGCAAACCGCACAAACAACGGGAGGAAACTGCCGGCGCGGGGAAGCAGCACAGGGCATGCTGCTGCATGCACCGAGTAAGCAAACAACAGCACATCCTCGGCACGATTACAGGCCTGGAAAAGGGCTTTGTAATGTGACCGTGTCCCTCCAGCTGCAGAGAGGTCTGAGCCGGAGACCTGGGTCCCCAAAGCCTGAGCTTTCGTGCTCTGATCAAGCAGGAGGGGGTTTTAGGTAGAGGTTAGTTCAAGCCTTGTTTATCATCTTATCTTTTCTCAGGGCTGGAGCCCATGGATGGCTTGCTGGGTCGCCTGGATCCCTTTGCCTGTCAGATGGCTGCAGGGAGTGACAGATATCGCAGCCCTCCACTGCTGTGTCGCCTCTTCCGAGCCATTTGGATTGTTGTGGCTGATTCGACACAGTGCAGGACAAATCCAGAGACGAGGGCTGTATTAAACTCAGCAGAGCTCCACCAGGTTAAGCCACATCCACTGCAGGTCTTTGCCCATATAGATGCATAATGCTTCTGCTATAGACCCGTGCACCCTGCTGACACGAACCCCGGCTCCTTAGCTCCTCAGCATCCTAAGGAATGCTGCCAACGTGGAGCCTGTGGAACAAGTAGCTCCTGTTAGCGAGGTCTGGGCGCCCCAGGGCTCTCCGAGCCCTTCACCAGCACAGGAACATCACAGGTTGCTCTGGCAAGCCTTCCTGGTGAAGATGCAGCTGACTTTGCCAAGCTGCACCCTCCTGTTGCACAAAAGCCTCCCTGGTGACATGAGGGAGCCCCCCAGAAACGGGTGGGTAGCGAACCCCTATTAATGCTTAAATTTCCTCCTGATAAAGGTCTACCTTGGCTTCTGCTGTGCCGTGGTGCAATGTCCCCCCAATGACATCAATATGAGCGAGGCCGACTTCATGGTGCAGCCCTGGGGGAGACACGAATAACAAAACTGAGTCATAAACAAGCGTGGGAGTTAATAAATCTGAGCGTGCACCCCTCGGCCTCCCTGCAGAGGATGCCTGACCCTCTGTAAGATCCCCTGACGCTGCAAAGCATCAGCCTCGAGTCTTGCAGTTTTAATGGCTTGGGCTGTTAGATGGGACAGTTTGGGACCAGTTCATCTGCCCTCAGTGCACAGTGTGAGGAAGGGAGGGCGTTGGGGACAGCACCCACTTCTCCTGGCCGTCCTGGAGCACTGTGCTGGCAAACACGGCACAGGGCGAGCACGATTTGTGTGGGCAAATGCGGGCAAGCTCAGGACGAGGTTGGCTTGGTGGCCTGAGGCTGTCACGCTCAGAGCTCCCAGGGAAGCACCGGCCACCCCGTGCACGTTGGAGATAACAGCCCGTGTCACAGGAGGCTGCAGCACACACCCGCTGTGCAGGAGGGGCTGCCCGACACCAGAACCGTGTTTTGTGCTAATTACACCCGGGGTAATCTCATTTAAACCAGCCTAATGAGAGGAGGAGGTCGAGAATCTTTCTGCAGATGAAATGTTAATGGTTAAAACCCTCTTCTGCCAGTAGCAAGTTTATTCGTTTTAGGAATAAAGCACAGGGAAATGGCACAAAGGGATCCCTTGGTTAGAGGAATAGGGGCCTGTTCGAATCAAACTTGCAGCCTCTCAACCCATCAAGCAGCCGGTTCGTGTCCCTTCCCACCACTCCAATCCTTTCTCCTGCCCTTGGGACCGTACAGAGCTCCAGGCCTGATGGTCCTCAGTGCTCGTTCTTCCCAGGGGACTTACGAGTTCACAGCTGCCCAAGTCCTTGCAAGAGCACCAGGAGCAGCACTCTGGACAAAAGGATGATCTGGGGGGAAACACAGTCCTTCCTTACAACAAGCTTCTCTATTAATTTACCAAACGCCTCCCTCTGCTTCTGTACACGCAGGAAAAGCTTAAACTGACAGGGCTAAGTCTCAGATCAAGCAGAGAAGGTGTCTTCCATCTAAGAAGTAAAAAAGGCACCTCCAAATGATGGTTCACTCCACCAGAAGGGTCCTCCTCCCTCTGCAGACCTCAGAAGGGGCCTCAGTCATGGGCACCCTTTGTTAAGCAGCAGCGACGTGCCCAAATCCAACTCCTCCATGTGCATCCAGCCCTCGGGATGTGATGCCCGGCTCAACATGGATCTTGGGATCTCACAGTGGCCCCATAGTCTAAGAGAAGGGGAACCGACATTCCCATGATTGGTGCTCCGGGGAGCAGAGCCTCCCCCAGCTCCACGCACCAAACACCCACACAGGAAACGGGATTTAGCTGGAAAAGAAAACAGGTTCCGTGATCCCACGAAGTAGCCTTAGGGCCTGGCTGAGCAGTCCGGCTACTTTCCCTTCCCAGGAAAACCTCGTCTTGCTCAACCTCGGAGAGACACCGGCAGCTCCACCAGCTCCTTTGCTTTCACAGCCTACGGTGCAACTTCTTTAAATTAAAAACCCGTTTAAGAAAGTTTTACCCCCAACTGCTAAATTCTGCTGTGGAACAGCAATATTTTGGGGCACACTGAAAAATACTCAATTTTTTTTATTATTATTTTAAATTTTTCTTCCTAAACCAAGCCAAAAGCTGCTGGGAACTTCATACAGGATACTTACAGCCTCCTGCTTGGCCAGGAGGCTCTAAGAGACGACGACTTCATGCAGCTGCGTTACGGGGACAGCGTTTCCTCCAACCCAGGCGCTCCAAGACAACCAAAGCGCGATGGGCAGCCCTGGGGCTGGGCAGCTCTTGTGTTTCTTCAGGAAGGCGGCACGCTGAGCGCTGGACCTTTGCTTTGCAAAGGCAGCCGGAGACCTAGGCTGTGGTCAGCAGGAAAGACCAGTTTCCCTGCAAGCAGCTGCGGGCGTCCCGGAGCGGAGGGCTCTGCCCGCGGGGGCGGCGTGAACCGGAGCAACGGCCTCCCTGTTCCTGGAAATGGGCAGGGTCCCTGATCCGGGGTGCAGAAGTGGCATCCAAGCTACTCGTTGAGAAGCCGGGAGGGTCACGAGACACAAATCGCGGCTGTTTTCCCTGTGTGATCCAGCGAGGAAGCTCCCAAAGCCATGGAGCATGGAGAGAAGAGGGCGCCTGAGCTTGGCCAGGCCCTTCATCCCCATCCCTGGAGCGTCTCCATCCACACATCCTGTTCGCTGCCTGTGGAGGTGCAGATTTATAGATGCTCCAGCCAGCTCATCGTGCTCCTGCCTCCCTTCCCGACCTCACAGCCACTAGGGAACACAGGGATGACCACCTGGAGCAGGACTGGATGTGGGATTTCTCCATCACCAAGGTGGCAAATGCTGCTTCGGGACATTTCTTACCCGTGGGTGGCATCTCACCAGGACCTTCCTGACAATCCCCATCTCCTTTCCCACCACCTTCTTGAGGAAAACTTGTGAGAACCCCCTTTTATTTTGAGGCCAGGGAAACTTTCCCCCCGTGCGACGCCTTATCCCCGTTCCTAATCATTCAGTCTCTGAAGCAGGAGGCTGATTAAGCTTTCCAGATTGTTTGTTATCATTAAACATATCAACCCTGGGTATTCTCCACAGGCAATTACATGACTAAGCCCTTTGGAAACTTGCTGCGTTCGCAGCCTGAGTGACTTCGCATTGCAACAAGTCCTGCAGACGGGTTGCGTTTCGTGGGGAGCGATTTCCTCCTATCAGCTCAGCTTTTGCCATTTGCATTCCATCAACTGCAGCCCTGCAAGACATGGAGAGGGCTGATTCGCGCTGATTCCCTTGGGAATGTTTCCTGAGCTTATCCAGGCCGGAACGTTGCCTCTTATTGGGACCATCAGCTCGTTTCACTGTGGAGCAATCGATTTATTACGATGGCCAATGCTGGCACAAGGGGAGTGGATGTAAATCACCCGGTGTGGAAAGAGGTGGGCTCTGTGTTTGGAGGCAGCGTGGGTGTTGCAGGGCAGCCATGGATCAGCTGGGGTGGTGCGGAAGTAGCCGGAGATGCACTCGGACACTCAGCAGTCGTTGCTGATCTCCATGGAGGGCTTGCCGGGGTAGGCTCCCATAGCACAACAAACCGTATTTTGCATTTCCCACAAGCATTTCCTGTGTTTTCCCAGTTCAGAGAACAAAAAAAACCCCACGGATACGACTAGAAGGACCTCGTCACAGCAGCAAACCCGCACACCGGGGCGCGTGGAAGCCGGAGCTCACCCGCAGCCTCCTGCAGCCCCCGGGCACCCGCTCGGGAGCTGGGCTGTAATTACAGGTTCTGCAGCTTCTCCTGCGGCGCCTGTGGCCCAGTTCACATCCCGGCTGCCTCCGCTGGCGCCGCGGGACGGGGAGAGGTGACTGCGGGACCCCCCGTGTCCCCTTTTGCAGGAGCAGGGAGGACGGTGTCACGTGAAGGTGAGACAGAAACAACGCTCCAAGGCTTGAAATGCTTATTTATTGATTGATTGTTTGATAATTTCTTACAACCTGAGTGATTTAGCTAGGCTAGGAAGAACAGGGAAGATGAAGCATAACCCTGATTGCCTATAGGGAACCCAACCCCGCTCCAGCCCCCAGCCCCGTGCAGTTCCCTGTGGATACGACCCCCCAGGGCCTCCTTGATGCCTCCTCCCTTTGCTCCTCGTGCAGAGACCTTTTTTAAACTCGGGTTCTGCATCATCCCTGCACACGCTTTGGATTTGGATATGGATACGCGCTTGAGGACGGAGCGGAGCAAGGGAACATCAGAAAAGCAGCCGGCGTGGACTCTGCTTCTGGGATCAGAATGGAGCTTTTCCTGCCCTGCCAGGAAAATCCGCTGGGATAACCCGTCATGGCTCTCTTGGCTTCCCTCCTGCTTCCCAGCTGCTGTCTTGGGAGTTGATCGGACCACGCATCCGTATAGAATATACATATAATGCCCAACAGCTCTTGGGAGGAGCCAGATGGCTTTGGGCCTCACTGCCTGGGTTTGGGAACACGTTTCGGGCCCATAAAGAGGCTCTGTGCCTTTTGTCCCGCTCCGTGAAAGCCGCTTTTCTCGCCCCTCTGCATCTGCGGCGCTGCGGGAGCGGGAGGGCAGCTCCGCCCGGGAAAATCGCCTCTTTGTGGCCTCTCTCCCTGCCCCAGTTGCACCCGAGGAAGAGCGGGCGGCTGAGCACACAGCGCACGATCCAGACAGGGTTTCTCAATCCGTCCAGGATTCCCATCTGGGAACAACCTGGATGCTCACGGAATTTCAGGGAATATCGAAGTGCATCCGCAGCCTGAAATCCTTTCTCCTGGGGAGCGGGGATGCCCCCAAGAGCCTCCCAGAGGCAGCCACTTGGTGCATCCTTTGCCCTCCTCCCTGCCCATTTCCCTACTTTCCTCTCTTCCCTTTTCCCATGAAAATATCCTCTGGGAGCGTTTTAAAGACTTCTCCTATTTGTCTCCTATTTTCAGCTCTTTGATAGGATGCAGTTATTTAGCCCAGGGAAAGGTTGCCCCGAATGCTCCGGGGATCTCCAGCTCCGGTTTCCAGTCTCTTTGCCGACTGCAGGAAGACATTCCCGAGATGCTGCATCCAGATGGATGGCAGCTTGGCTCTCGCTCTGGCTCAATGCATTGGTCCGGCTCCGAGGGTGCCTCATTACCTGGCTAATGGCAGTGGGTTAACACAGAGGTGCTTTTAGTTACCTGTAAAAAAGAAGAAAAAGAAAAGGAACAAATCCCTCCGAGCACATCCGGCATTTTTTTCCCCTTGTTTTACTCCTTGGTGGCTGCAGGATGGGGGATTTGCTGGGATGCTGCTTCCAAAGTGGTCCCAATCCCGCTCCCCTGGCTCCCGCTTCCTGGCATGAAGCTAGGGACATGTCCTGCTCTCCAAGAGCCTTTGGGCCACCTGGAACCTGACAGCCCCCAAATCAGACTGTGCTACAGTTTTGGGAATTGTTTTTCCTATTGATGTGTTTTCCCAATCAATAGTACGTTGGGTTTCCACGCTGGCCACTGGATCGTATCCCAATCTGCAGCTCCAACCAAACATGGGTTCATCACCTGCAGAGGCAATTCCCAAATTTCCGCTTCCTACAAGGTCTCACCGGCAGCAGACATGGAGCAGCATCACCAAGAGCTGGATTCCCATGTCCAAACCAAATCCGAGAGCTGCCGTGGATGCTCTGACCTGAGCCACTTTCCAACCCATTCCCACCACAATATTTACCTGGAAAATATGTATCCATGGTGTTTTGATTCCTCCTGACCATATATATCCATTGCTAAAGGACAAGGAATTTTTATGATGACACAGACAGTGCCACCCCGTCCCCTTTGCTGTCATCGATGGGTTCAAGAGAAAAAAACCTTGAATAACTTAAGTGTTTCTCTGTATTCGGGCCCTGCCCATAACTGTTGCTTCGGATCCGCCAGCACCAGGGCTGATCCATGGCCTTTCCCAGGAAGGGCCCCTCCTTGCCCTCCGAAGTGGGTGTTTATCCATGCTGCACCCTAGGGATGGTGTTTTAGGATGGAGGGAAGAATCCCTCCTTTGACCCTCTGTTGCCAGAGGGGGGATGTGGGAGCCCCCTCCACCCCTCAGAATTATCCCACTCTTCCCAGAGCCATTGGAAAAGGGGATACACGCCGGGAGGGAATGGAAATGCTGTTCCGGAGGGTGCCGGCTCCGAGGTGACCGCGGTGGGACCGGCTCCGCGGAGCTGATGCCGGCGGATGCGGCAGCGCCGGCAGGATGCTGACCCACTTCCCACCGGCTCCACGGGGCCTGATTGGCTGCCCCGTTGCCATAACAACGCGCATCCCTCCCCGCATCCCCCCCACCCCCGTTTCGGGTACCGAGCGGGTATCCAAGGGCTTTTGTTTAAGCAGGAAATGCCATAGGAAGGAGTGGGAATCGGGTCCTGCCCTTTCTCCGGGCACTGATGGAAACCTACGTTTTCGGAATACAGAAAATCACCCACGAATCGGCATCGACTTGGCCCAAAAGTGCCGTGGCGGCAGCATTTGGAGGCACGGAGAGCCCTTGTGGGTGTCACGGAGCTGTTTTCCTGAGCCTTTTCCTGCCCTTTTACTAGCCCTTTTTCCGCCTCAGATGCCAGATTATCCCTGGACTCTGGGGACAACGCAGTGACACTGCACAAGTTCCCGGCACGTCTGTCTGACCAAGACACTGGATATATCCCGGAGTGGCTTTGCTGGAGAGACGCGAATGCCGGGACAAGATGCCGAGAAGAGCCCACGGGACCCGCCACAAACCACCAGCTCAGGCACTTCCAGTAAAAACATTCGTTATATTAATTAAAACGGCCGCGAAGGGGCCGCGTAGAAAGCAGCGTCCGTATTGCCAAATTCCAACGTCCGAATGGTGGCTCCGGAGCCTGAAAAAGCGCCCACCAAGCAGCCGCTGCGCGGTCCCAGGCGACGTTTCTGATCCTACTGGCAAGTTTGCAGTTTTCTTGGAGGAATTAACCCCCATCCCAGATTTTCTGGCTGTCCTGAATCCTTGGAAAAACATAGCCCGAGGTACCGAGATGCTCCGGAAAGGACCCGTTTCCGCCTGGAGAAGTACATGGTGCTCAATTTAAAAAGGGGGATAAATGAGGAAAACGGGGGGCGGACACGTGCTCCGGTCCTGCAGGAAGTGCGCAAGGGAACCGCGGCGCTCTGGAAGGTCGTTCCATGAGGGAATGTCGCTCCAAGAGGTCTCAGCGCTCCGGGAGCTGCCAGGGACGTTTGGGATCCGACCATCCAGCGAATCCCTTGGGCTCGCTCCGTTTGGACGAGTTTTCGGGGTGTGATGGAGATGGAGGGTCAGAGGGTGGGTTTCTTTCGGGCTGTATCCGTCTCCAAGGGAGAGATCCGCTCAGCTCCGGGGATGTCGGGGGTCCCACGCCGGCAGCAGCAGCCCTGGGCGCACGGAGCTTACCCAGATCTGTGGGCGCGAAACGGAGAGGTAGCATCAGGGCCACCCCATCATCATCCCCACCACCACCTTTTGCATTGGAAAAGTAAGAAAGGAACTTTAAAAAATAATAATATAATAAATAAAAGGGGATAAAACGCTTTGGGCAACTCCGCCTCCCTGCAGCAGCCCCGCTGGGGTTTGCAAACCCGCCTGAACCCGTCCACGATTTGGGAAACCTGGCAGATCCAGAGGGTTGTTGGCGCCCGGTAGCGTTTGAGCCTCGCGCACGGGAGCCCCCGACTCACGTGTACAAGGGCTGCAGCTGCAGGTGCGACGTCTTCTGCGGCGCCTGGTAGCCGTAGGAGTCAAAGCCGCCGATGAAGTCGACTGTGGGCACACAACGGGCACCGGGGAGGTGACTGCCTGCCCCGGCGCCCTCCTGCGTCCCCATGTGCCCCCATCTGGGCCCACCATGAATTTTCCCTGTTTTTTCAGGCATATAATATTAAAAATGGAATAAATGCAGGGCCCACGCACCTGGCAGTGGATGCAGTACCCTGGCATCATCCCAGTGTGGATGCAGCATCCTGGTGCCCATAGAGCATCCTGGCAGCACCCCAGCACTCACTGCCCATGCAGCATCCCAGCACCATCCCAGTGTAATTCAGTATCCCGGCACCCTCCCCGTGCCCACTGTGGGATGCATCCCAGCAGCATTCCAGTGCAATGCAGCCTCCTGGCATCATCCCAGCACGATGCAGCATCCCAGCACTATTTCATGTGATGCAGCATCCCGGTACCATTCCAATATGTTGCAGCATCCTGACAACATCCCGGTGCCCACTGCGGGATGCATCCCGGCAGCATCCCAGTGCAATGCAGCATCTCAGCACCATCCTGTGTCCGGGGCTGGATGCAGCATCCCGGCAGCATCCCGGCATGGATGCGGCATCCCGGCACCCGCCGCATGGCGGTGCCCAGGACCCACGAGTCGTCCTCAGGCGCAGGACGCGGCTGTGCAGCCTTCGCTGCCTCCACTCGCCCGGTGGAGGCTGCCAGCCGGTCACGTTAATTAGTGCCTGCTAATTAGAGGCTGCATGATCACTGCTCTCAGGTGCCCTCATCCATGGGGGGGCAACTGCAGCCAAAGCAGGTGGCAACACCACCCAGCATGCAAAAGATACCCCCCGAGTCCGCTCCAGTGCCCCGTTCCGGAGGCGCAGGCACTCACAGCTGTCCTCCTCCTCCAGGAACACCTTGCTGACGTAGCAGGCGTAGACGAAGCCGAAGAGCTGCAAGACAAGAGCGCCCAGGAAGGGCCGTTCACCGGGGGATGCAGCCGGGGGGACGATGAGCAGCACCCCCAGCACCTCCACAAGGCCGAGGAGGAGGAGGAGGCCGAAGGCTCACGATGCCGAAGGTGTTAGTAACAGCAATAACAATAGCCAACATCATGTAACATCAGTACATCAGGCAGTGGCAATAGTGGTTGCAGTAGTAATAGCAACAATAGTAACAGTAGTAACTGTGGTGCTACTAGTAGTAATAATAGCGATAGCAGCAGTAGCAATAGTGCTTGGGCTAATAGCACTAGTTATAGTAATGAGAGCAGTAGTAGTGGTGGTAATAATAGCAGTAGGGGTGGTAGCAGCAATAATAAGCATGGCAGTATCAATAGCATGAGCAGTAATAGTAATTATAGCATGAGTAGGAACAGTAACAATAGCAATTACGGTGGTATTAGTGATAATAAACCACGGGAAGCTGTTCCGACGGTGCCGCTCAGGGAGGACGCTGCATCCTCCGCCCCAGCCAGGTGGAGGGTCCGGGTGCCACCCGCCTCCCCGGGCCCTAGCAGGGCCGATGGTGCCCGGGGACCCCCCGCCGCCCGTTCCCAGCCCCACGCCGCAGTTCTCACCGCCAGGAAGATCTGCGTGGCGCTGCTCACCACCTCGATGTACTGGTAGTCCAGGAGGCAGCCCGTGACCGTGATGACGTGGTGGTCCTCGGGCGCCAGGCGCGCGTTGAGCACCGGCGTCACCAGGCAGCCCGGCCCGTTCTCCATCCACCACGAGCGGTGCAGGGACGTGTTGAAGGTCATGACGAAGTCGCGCTCCTGCGGCGGGAGGGCGCACGGGGAGAGCCCGGATCCCGCGGGGATCCCGGCGGGAGCGGCGAGTGCTCCGCTGGGGTCTCCCGAGGGTCACTTGGGGACAACTTTGGGTGCCCCAGCACCTCACATGTGTCCCAGGGAATGAGGAAGGAGGGAGAGAGATGGATGAGATGGGATGAAAGGAGGAAAGGAGGTGGGAAGGGATGGGATGGAAGGAACAGGGAGGTGGGAAGGGATGGGATGGGATGGGATGGGATGGGATGGGATGGGATGGGATGGGATGGGATGGGATGGGATGGGATGGGATGGGACAGGACAGGACGGAAGGAAGGAAAAGGGAAGTGGGAAGGGATAGGACAGAAGGAAGAGGGAATTGGAAAGCATAGGATGGAGGAAGGTGGAAGGGATAGGATGAGATGGGAGGAGGAAAGAAAGAAGAGGAAGGAAAGAAGAGAGGAAGGCAGAAAGTAGAAAGAAGGGAGGGAAAAAAGGAGAACAGGAAGGAGGGACCAAAGTAGGGAGGGAGGACAAGGTGAAAAGAAGGGAACAAGGAAAGATGATGATGGTGAGGAGGAAGACAAGGAAGGCAGGGAGAGAGGAAGGCAGGCTGGGAGGAGGAAGAGGAGGGAGGGGAGGCAGCCTTACCTGGGACAGGCGCCCGACCTCCAGGTAGAAGCAGATGATGAAGGCGTTCCAGCCCACCCAGAGCACCAGCCACACGGCGTACTGCGGGACACACGCGGCCCGTCGGCACCGCCCGGCCCGGCCCGGCCCGGCGGGCGCCCCGCGGGTGCTGCGGGCACGCGGCGCTACCTACCAGGATGAGGTACCTGGACCTGTACTGGATGGTGCCGAAGATGCCCAGGATGACGGCCAGGATGTGCACGAAGTTGGCCAGGATGGGAGCCCACTGGTAGCCCAGGAAGTCAAAGACCTGGCGCTGCAGAGCTGCCACCTGCGGGGACACGGGGACGGGGTCGGGCACCAGGGCCAGCGGTCCGCATCCCACTGCGTCCATCCCGAGGGAAAATCCACCTTGTACCACCGCCGCTTTGCTAAAAACCCATGAAACAGCAGCAAAAAGGACAAAAAGCCCCATTTCCCACCCTCAGCCTCATACCAGTAGCAAAGGGCCCTTCCCAAATAATCCAAAAAATTCCTGGCTGGGCAGCCAGATGGGGAAAGTGGGATGCATTTTCCTCCTTTCCAGGCCGTTTCAGGCTCTGGCACGATGGGTCCGTGGTGGAGGAGAAACCCAGCCCAGAGGGTCCTGCAGCATCCTTAGGATGGAGATCGTTGTCTCCCTCCCACCTCCTTTTCTTTTATTCCCCCGAGTATTTATTTAATTTCCTGCATCTGCCGCATCGCCATGGCAACGGCAAGCAGCAGCCGTCTAGACGCTGCGCCCCACAGGGCACCCATGGGTGCCAGGCCAGGTGGGTGCTGGCACGAGGTGCGTCCTGACTGGTGCCCCTCCTGCCCCATTCCCCGTTTCCCTCCTTGCTACAATGGAGCAACAACCGGGATGCAGAGCTGGTGACGCTCCCCTCATTGGGAAAACGATTTTCCCATGCAAAGGGATGGCAAAAAACACCCACAGTGGGAATTTGTCCAGGAAAAGCAGCAATGGGGCAACAGTCAGAGCTGCCTTCGCTCCATCACCTGCGTGTCCATCCAGTGCCTCTCTAAAGCATCACCTAGACCCTCGGAGATGCCAAAACAGGACAAGTTAAATTAAATTAAATTAAATTAAAAAGCATGGAACAGTTTTAAATGGGAATCAAGGTCTGAATCTCACAGGCAGGAGAGCTGAGGGCTCCAAACCCAGCTGGATTGGGCTCACATCCCGCTTGGGGATGATTCCCAAGCAGGGCAGCCATCAGTCCCCAGGTGGCACCTATAGGCACCTCCAGGGGTTCAGGTGCTGCCCTGGGCTGATTTTTAACTATTTCTTTTCCAATAATCGGGAAAATTTTGAGTCTCTTCCCCTTGGAGGCTGCAAATTAAGATATAGTGGCCCCGCTATCCCAAAAACAGGGATATCGGAATTCAATCCAGGCTCAAAAACATCCTGGAAAGCATCCAAGAGCCTGTGGCCATTCCCAAGTATCCTAGTTTGGCTCAGGAACAGCTCAGTTTTGTGGTCTTTCAGCAACATTGATTAATTAATAAATAAATAAGCCAAGCGGCGGGTGTTGCGGAGGCCGCGGGTTCGAATCCCGCCCCGGGTGGCCCCTGCCGGGCCGGAGGTCGGAGCTCTCATAGCGCGGAGCCCTTTGGAAGCGGATTAAGCCAAAAGGCAATTTCCATGCTAATGCCGCTGGTCTGGTTCTGGCGGGTGACATCTGCACCCCGGATTTGCGGCGGGCGCCTCAAAGTCGACGTTAATATAATCCGAAGGGGAAGAAAGGGGAAGAAAATGGAGGAAAAGAAAGAGAAAAAAATCCAATTTACTGACTTATTTAGTGACACCTTTCGTAATCAATTCTCCCAGGGAAGAAATACTGATTAAAGGCAACCTTATCTCTATGGCAACCAGCGGTACCTCCTTCCTGGCTTGCCAGCTCCCAGGAAAAAACCCATCGGAGCAGGGAATCTGCCCGGTAACAACAACGGAGCTGCCGAGACGGGGCCTGAAATCACCCGGTTCCCTGAGCCTGTGTCCCCGTGCCCGAGTTGTGTCCAAAGGGGAGGAGATGCTCCCACATCCCCAGTGCATTTGATGGATAAGGGACAAAGCGCCGCCCGGCTGCATCATTCCTGCCCTGCGAGGAGGCTCTGTCTGCTGGAAGGGGGTTTGGTCTCCCTGTCCTCCTCTCCAGGACACTGTTCCTTTCCCGCAGGAGCATTTGCGATTTGGTGCTGATTCAGCTAATATTGCTGCCTGCTCCCTCCTGGATCCAAGTCGTCCTTTGCAGCCCTGGCAGTCTGTCCTTTCCCTAAATTCTTGCCTTTTCCTATAAAAACTGCAGAAAAAAAATCGTCTTGCAAAGAAGCTGCAGGCTCCTCGAGTCCCACCTTCCAAGCGGGAAATCTTGGGGATCACAGGCCTTTCTTCTCCTCTTCCTCAGGTTCCCAGTGAGGAAGAGGACCCAGATGTACCTCAGGCACTCCAAGGGCTTGCTGCATGCCAGTGCTGGGATCCTCATCCTATGGGATAACATCTCTTCCTAATCCAAAATGATCCCAAGGTTTTCTCTGGGAGTTTTTCCATGTTGTGTCCAGCTTCTTGGCTCCCTCTGGAATGGGTCAAACAGCCCACATAGTTTGGGTCCCTGGACCCCGAATGCCCACAGAGGATCCCAGTGGAAGAAGCCAGATCCAGCGTGGACACATCCATGTCCAGGAGACATCCATGTCCAGCCTATGCCACCCACGGAGCCATGGGGACCCATTGCCCACCGCAGAATGGAGTCATGGGCCCATCCTTCCCATTTCCCACAACTGCTTCCAGAGGCATGAGCTCCACAGGCTGGAAGGGCGGATGCTCCTTCCATGGGGATGGAAAGGAGAGCAGGAAGAGGAGGTGATTTTCCCTCTTCCTGGCTTATTTCCCTCCAGGATTTGAAAGCCCCATGTACAGAGGATCCCAGGGCTATCCCACGGGACCAGAGATCCCATCTCAACCCCATCCCGAGCGGAGATGGGAGACGCAACAGCAACAGCAGCAGCAAAGGGGCTGCTGCTGCTCCCCTTCCCCCTGCCATTGGGTCCATCTCTGGGATGGAAGGACAGACGGACAGCGCTAATTACCCCATGTTTAATGCATGGCCCAGCGGGGGCTCCGGGGGCTTTGTGTCCCCTCCTGACGGGGACATCGCTGGCCCCGCGGCCCTTTGTGCTGACGGGCAAATTAAAAATAATTGGAGCCGGGAGGACATCGAGAGGCTGGGGAAGCATCCGGGGCCAAGAGGCAGGCCTAGGGACATCCGGGGCCTAGGACAGTCCCCTCTTTTCCCCTCTGCTGCTGCCCCCAGGGCACCCCAAATCTGCGCATGTCCTGACCCCCAAAACTGGCCTTTAACGGCCCTAATTAAGGCAATTAACCCAAGAGCAGGGCAGGAGGATGGCACTGGAGCCCAGCATGGACACGAGCATCCCTGTCCTTGGCTTGTGACCCCCATGCACGTTGTGAGCAGGGGAACCACATCCCCCTGCCCCATTTGAGACCCTAGCTGGGACAATGGGAGGGACAGGGGTGCCGGGACACCCGATGGGACTCAGCCTGATGCCAGGGTTTGGATACGGCTCTTCCCCCTAGGACCAGGCGGGATGCAGAGCCCCGCGTCGGGCTCAGCCCACTCGGGCAGTCAGCACTGAGTCGCTATCCCGGCATCCTGTGGCATCCCGGTCTTTCCCCTTATGGATCCTCCTGCATGGGAAGCCGAAAGGTACCAAATTCCCCAGCCAGGCGCACTGGAGTGGTCATTAATATTCCTAATAAAACAGTCAGGGCTTTAACGTTCCGTTTAAATAGGATCGAGCCGCCGGGTGCCAACGTTTCCTTTCCAATTTTTCCAGGCTGTTACATGCTGATTTTGAGAACCACAATGGACATTCACTCGGGAGCAGGGGAAGCCCCTCCGGCCACTGCATCCTGAGCCCTCCTGTCTGCTCCGAGCTTCCCAACGCTTTTGGGATGGATTTTCTCACCCCTACTACTACTGCCAGCTCCGGCATCCTCCTGGTACCCAGTGCTGGATGGGCCCGGGATCCTCCCAGGATCTGGCACTGGATTTTCAGAGCATCCTCCTGGTACAGAGGCCCGGACATTCCCAATATCCTCCCGGTACCTCCCGGTTTTCCCTCTCCATCTCTCCCATCACAGAGCAGGACAGTGACTGAGTGGACACCGACTCGATTTCTCCATCCTGGAGGCTGCCCATGAGCCCGAATCCATCCCAGCGGCACCTCCCGGGCCTGTCTGGGGTCCTGTTTATACATATATAGGGCGTGACACGCACTCGTGCCCGTGTCCATTGCCCAATGATGGATCAGGACTTTGGGTACCTGCCCCAACGCCCTTCCCGGTGAGACGATTCCCAAAAGTCACGAGCTTCCAGGATCCCTCCTGGAGCATCCCGAGTGCCACCGTCCCCCGGCGAGCTCTGTGCCCCAGCATCCCCCTGAATCCCGATTCCCATGGCTATTATGGAAGTGGGAAACTTCCCGTAAGGATTTGGGAGCGGAGCTGGAGACACCGAAGCAGTGACAGCAGTAGATTACGCGCCCATTACCAACAGTTACGGCTTCGGAGCGCTGGTAATTATACCTAATTGTGCATTTAATTGTGTAATTGAAAAGCCACATATAGAGTCCAGGCCCGGTGCCGTTGGGAAGGTGGCTGGGAATATGCCCTGGTCGGCCTCTTGCTGACGGGAATTGTGGATGGACAAAGGTTCCCGCAGGGATGGAGCTGCCCTTGGAGCAGCCGGAGCTCGTCCCTCCCGCGGTGCTGCATCCCAGCCCATGTCCCAGGGGCTCTTTGCACCCATTGCCACAGGCCAGCGGGATGGGATGGATCCACAGCCGGCTCGCCCGGATGGGAGGCGCCACCCAAGTGCAGCTTTCCCAACATATCCAAGGGAAAGAGAAGACAGGAACTGGAAATGCTCCCCACGTCCTCATCCTGTCTTTACTCCACCACTAGTCTTCAGAGTGAACAAACGCTCCTCAAAGTGGCACCTCCTGATGCACGTTGATTCCAGCAGCCGGCCCATTTTTCATCCTCGCCGTTCGGCCGAGCAGCTTGTGTCTTCCCATAAAGAAAACATAAATTCTCCTGGCAACAACGGGCTTCCCATGGAAAGGCCGTTCTAAGGAGCGATGATGAAGCAGCAAAAAACACCCTCTGCCCGCGGCCCCGGCGGCCTTGGGGAGCCATCCCCTTCATCCCAAAACACGGATTTCATTGGGAGGCTCCCGGCTCTTGGATTCTTTGGGACAGGCACAAAAAGAGCTGGACTTTGCTCCGCTCCAGCCTTGCGGATGCTGCCCGCCCTGGCCGAGGCCCTCGGGCTCTGTGTGAACCTGCTCCAGCGGGAGGGACCAGCCTCATCCTATGGGGCCTCATCCTATGGGGCCACCTGCCATTGGCAACTCCGGCTCTCCCTGCACCTCTTAAATGGCGATGAAGAATCTTTTGGGATGTCAAAAGGGGAAAACCCGGGATGGAACCGCTAACACGCTGCATTGCCGAGATATATCCCCGTTTTCCCAGGTCAACCCACAGCCAGGTTCAACCGTGTGGCCAAAGCCTCTCCCACCAGCCTGGATAAACTCACTCCAACCTGGGGTAATCCCAGATTCCCGGTGCTGCCGCGGAGGGGCCATCCCGGAGCTGACACCTGCCGGGTGGGATCAGCCCGGTGGGGACGCGGAGGGGGAGAGGAGGGCAGCTCTGCCCGGACCCAGCAGGGCTGTCACCACGTGACGGTGCCGACGTCGGCTGTGGGACGGAACGGCCCCACGGAGCCGAGGAGACGCCGGCCTCGGAGCGGGGGGATCATCCACAGCGGTAAAAATGGAAAGGAAGAAGCCCCAAAAGTCAGGGATTTAGGGACACGTGGCTCGAGGTTGAGCTGCCTGGTGCCTGCGTGGGCAGGGCGATCTGCAGCCCCTGGAGCATCCCGCTCCTCCGGACCCCCAGGATAGCGTCCTTCCCTCCTGTGATCCCTGTGGATGTGCCCTGGGACCTGGGGGGCCTTTCTGCATCTCCAGGGCATGGAGTTCTTCCCACCAAGGGGCAATTCCCGAGCCGGCCTTCCCGGACGTCCGTCCTCACTGCCGGACCAGCACGGCGGGAGCTGCCGGCCCCGCTCGCGGCACAAAGTGTCTCCGTGCAGCCGCCCGAGCCGGGACGTTCAGGACAACTCATCTCCCCCTCCAAAACAAATGGGCTCAAACCTCCTTCCTCTACAGACGCGGACCAGCTGCCAAAGCTGCTTTGGAGTTGAGCGTTGGGGACAAAGCCCTGCACGGGAGCCGGGAATCTCCCACCACGCAGGGAAAATACCCGGCGGCTCTGAATGATGGAGATCATGGGCAAACGGCAGAGCGACCCCTCCGGAGCGGAGCGCGCCCGGGAGGGAAGCCCATGGGCACCCGCGAGCGAAGGCCGGAGCCGGCAGGACTCGGAGCCAGGGCCGCTCCGCAAGGGACCCCCCAGGGCAGCCCCTGCTGCTCCTCTCCCCTGCTGGAGCCTCCGCTGCTCTCCCGAGGATCCAGGGAAAGACGTTGCCCACGTTCTGGGAGAGGACGAGCCACTCTCCGGCTGCTGAAAGGACTGGAAGATCGACGGCCGCAGAGGAAGAGCCTGCCCGATGGCAGGAGGCCAGCCCCGTCCCCAAAGCCTCCGCGAGGGCGAACATGGAGCCCGTCTCAGTCACACAGATCGCCTCCTTCATCGACACTGCTCCGAGCCCCACCAACCCCATCCCTTGCACCCTATGGGGACACCCCGGGCTGAGCGCTGGGGTGATTCCCCCTCCTTTTCCTTGCCCCGCATCCCTGGTAGTCCGTACAGAGCTGGGGTGCCCAGGCAGCTCGGAAGGTGCTTCTGCACTCTTGGGTCCCTCTGTTAACAACCCACCCACCTGGGAAAGCGCCTTGATAATTGATTACAAGCCCCAAGGCTCTGGTTGTATCTGAACCCGCCCTGGAAGCCCCTCAGCCCCCAGGCTGATGGATTCGTGCGCGGTGGAGAAGGACTCCCAAGTATTGCCCGTATCAACAACCTGACACCCGCCTGGGTTGGCTTCCCCAGGCGCGGGAGCCTCCTCCAGGCGCCCGCAGAGTGGTCCCATCAGACGGCAGGAGAGTTTGCAAAGCGCCGGCTGCAGTTTTAAGTTTCGCCAGTGCCGCATCTCAGGGCAGCCCGTGCTGGAGGGACCCGGCAGCCCACGAAGCATCTGTTGAGCCGCCCGATGCGCCGCGAACTGGGAGGGCTGCAGACAAAGCTGCCACCTGCCCGAGAAGGAGCCCCCAGCACCGGCAACCCGGGGAGCGGCTTCAAACCCATCCCTCCCTCCGCAACTCCAGCGCGCCCCGGCCTGAGGCAGCAGGGGAGGGTCACGTTTGTCCCCTTCCCCTCCGCTCCCTTTATTTCTTTACGCGTCCGGGGTCGCCTTGGAGCAGCCCCGGGCCGGTCCCGCAGCAAGGTCACCGCGGAGCGGAGCGGGCCGCGGCGGCGGGCGGCGCCGCACACAAAGCGCAGCCCGGCGCGCCGCGGGCTCCTTACCAGCTGCAGGCAGCAGAAGCCCACGAGCGTGCACCGCCCGTTGCATCTCCCCATGGCTCCCCCGCCGGAGCCGCCGACCTCGTCCCCGCCGGAGCCGCCGCCTTCCTCTTCAGCAGCAGCAGCAGCAGCAGCAGCCGCCCGCGGGCCGGCAGGACCCGCAGCGCTCGGCGAGCATCGGGAGGCCGCCCCGCGCCGCGGCCCGCCGCTTCCCGGGCGCTACTTTCTCGCCGCCTCCCGCATCGCGCCGCTCGGCGCGGGCTGCGCTCGCGGGAGGGGCATCGCCCCCGGGCGCCTCCCCGCGCGCGAGCCCCCGGCCCGCGCCGCGACTCCCATGCCCGGGGCGCGCCGCCCGCGCCGGCCCCTCTATTGTCTCTCCCGCGCAGCCCGGGGGCGGCGGCGGCGGCGGCGGGTGCGGTCGGGGCGGGCCCGGCCGCCTCCGCCCCGGCGAGGAGCGCGGCGGGGATGGGGGCGCCGCCCCAGCCCCCCCACCGCGGCTCTCGGAGCCCCCGGCCGCCCGCGGGGGTGGCGGCGCCCGCTGCGGATGCCGCTCGCGCCGCTTTCTATTATCACCTTTATTTTATTTTATTTTATTTTATTTTATTTTATTTTATTTATTTTATTTTATTTTATTTTATTTTATTTTATTTTATTTTATTTTATTTGTTATTTTTATTTTTATTCTTTTTTATTTTATTTTTTATTCTTTTTTATTTTATTATTTTTATTGTATTTTTTATTATTGTCTTTTCATCTAATTGCATTTTTTTTTATTCCCTCCCCCCTGCTCCTCCCCCGGGGTTAGGATGGGGAGGGGACCCGCGTGCGGTTAAATCACAGCGAATGTCAAGTACAAAGAGCTGGGCCTTCCCTCCCCCCCTGCAGCCTTTGCAGGCTGTGGATGGTGGTGGGAGCTCGAGGGGACCTCGGCGTCCCCCCACCCTGCGGTGGGGGTGCCAGGGCGGGGGGCCGGGTGCCACCGGGGCGTGCGGGAAGGACACGTGCAAAGCCCTGCAGGACTCTGGTCTCCAGCCCACACGTGGTTCCCCAGGGCCACCGTTGGCCAAAGGGCCCCGGCAGTGGCCAGATGTCCCCATTTGGGTCACTCAGGGAGCTGGAGCAGAGCAGGTCTGGGCAGGGAGGCAGGTGGGGGGGGCTGCCAGGGCACAACCCCCCCCCCCCCCGCTGCTCTTTGTCCTCCCGTCATTGCAGCTTCCGCGGAACGGAGCGCACGGATCTCCTGGGCACGGACAGGGACGGCGCCTCTCCAGCCCGCCGGAGCTTCGGGAACCTCCTCTTTACGTGTCACCCAGAAGCACAAATTCTTGGGAACAATCCGCTGCTTTTCCTTTCTGTATTTTCTTAAATCCCAGCACTTATTATTATTATTTCTCCCGACAAAGCCCCCACCCTGGGTCCTGGGCCCTGGTCTAGCAGATGCGTTTGTGTGGGTGTCTATGGGACCACGTCGGCCCTCCAGGTTCACAAGCATCAAAGCCAGACCAGTCCTCACACTCCACTGGGACCAGCTCACAGCAGTGACCACCCCTGGGGCTTTTCCTTCCTTTCCATAGGCAGGAATTCCTCTCCCTGCCTATGCAGGGAGCTCTCGGTCACCCCCAGGCATCTTTTGGAAGGTCAAACCCTAGCAGAAAGCACTGGCTGTGAACACAGGAATCCAAGGGCGTCACATCACAAGCAGGGGAGCCAGGGTGGTTGGAACCCAGCTGGGCGAGGGGATGGTTAAAATCCTCCCCATGGGGCAAAAATGATCCAGCCCCAACGTCCTTCAACACTGGACATTGTCAGACACGGTCACGCAGCCCAAGCCCTTCCCGTTGGCACAAGAGGCTCCAGTGAATGACAAAGAGTGACGTTGCCCGATGTCAACAAGGCCCTGCCGGGCTCTCGACCTGCTGGAGTTTTGCAAGGAATCAATTTTGGGGGGAAAAGGTCAATATGCCGCGTCCAGGCCCTGCTCTGGGAGGCCAGCGGGTAACTCCATTTGCCAACGGGAGGGAAGGGGAAGCTCCGGGTCACTCGGGAGCCGCCGTTCTCCTCGCAGACCCCGCCACCCTCAGCATCCTGCCTGCAGAAGCAGCGAGCAGCCGACGCGCAAATTACAGGGGAAATATTAGGAGGAAATTAAATCAGGGGCGCATTATTCATTCACAGAGACGGGAGGAAGCCGTGAAGATAAGTGCTTTGATGTACCCACGACGCATTGTTCGGGGAGAAGCCATTCTTTCCCGACGTCGCCTCCTCGGCTTCTCCCCGCTCCGGGTTTTGTTCGCATGGAAATGCCTCGCGCCCCCGGGACGGCAGCCTGGGCCCAGCTGCGCTCTCATTAGGGACGGGGGCTGCTCTTGGGGAGGGGGTGGCTTTGTCTGCAGCATCTGCCTTGCAAGGCCAAAATAAACACACAGATAGCGTGTGCATACATATGGATATGTATATGTGTACATATATGTATCTATATATATTTATCTATATATTTTTTGGAAGCCCCAGGATAAACTTTTTCAGGCACCTCCTTGCTGGCATGGCTGAGCAATGGGGATATTGCAACCAGCAGGGGAAAAATGGCTTTTTGGCCCAGGCAACATTTGTCTTCCCATCGTTCTTATTCCCCCTTTCCGTTCATTTGGCTGGATGGTTTCAAGGAGGGCGAGCGACGCCAAGGACGGGAGAGGCTTCGTGGCCGTGTTGTGACGCCCTTGGCTGGTCGCCCGGCTCCGTGGGCACCGAGACCAGCTGGAGGTCTGTGCCTAGCGGTGTCCCCAGGGGTCAACATGGGGTCCAATGTCGCTCAACTTACCCACCAATGACCTGGATGAAGGGACAAGTCTTGACCACGAGTGTGACCGAGCCCTGAAGAGGCTGCCCAGGGACACTGTGGGCTCTCCATCCTTTGGGATGCTCCAAAGCCACGTGGAGATGGTCCTGGGCAACGCGCTCTAAGTGGCCCTGATTGGGCAGGAGGCTGAACCAGGCGATCTCCAAAGGTCCCTTCCAACCTCAGCCTTCACCGTGACCCTGAACACGAACGGACACCCGAGCAGGGCGCGGGGTTGCCCTCTCCTCCTCCTCCAGAAACGACACGTATTGGCTTAAACAACACTCCCCCCTCTCCAATATAATCCCCTGCCCGCCTGCCAGTCAACGTCCGCGCCCGAGGATCACCCTTAACGGATCGCAACGCAGCCGGCCGCGATCGAATCGATACAGAAATTAAAATGCACCCGCTTCCATTCTTGCTCAGTTGTCATCTTATCGCAGGCAATAGCTGAAAGCACCGCCGATTACAGAATCCATCATCATTCAGCCTTTGGAGCTCGCAAGTTCGTAATTAACGACAAAAACAACAAAAAAAAAGATTCCCTTCGCCTTCTCATGTAATTTAATTAGTTGGCCATTAAAGGGAGCCTAAATGTCATCTAATCCCCCAGCAGAGGAAATAATCGTTTTCCATTCTTTTAGAAATTATCTTTCGCTTATTGTTAACTATCAACATTTATTATTAGCTGTTGAGCAGCAGCCAGAAACGGTGTGAAAAGCTTCTCGTGAAAGGACAGGGCGGAGAGCAGGGAGGAAGCCCTCCTGAATCACAGCCCTACAACAACCTCCTCTGGAGGAGGGCAGGGAACCAGCAAGAGCTGAGGAGAAGAGGTACAATGTGAGCCGAGGCAGCAACCAAAAACGGAGGGAAAAAGGAAGAAGAAACCTTAAGAGGGAAGCCAGGGCTGGACACATTCTGCATAGAAATGCAGCACGTGCTCTTCACAGTAGGTTAATTAACAACAGACATAATTACCTGCAGCAGAGCGGCACGTCCCTCCACTGCACGTCATCACAAGGACCAACCGTGGCTCAGTCAGTTCTGAGGCCCATTTCAGCCATGCAGGCTGGAGCAAACAGCTCCTTTTTGGCTTAAACTCTCTGAAAATACTAAAGCACAAGACTGGGACTGCTGCCTATGACCCTGCACTACCCCTGGTTTGAGGAAGAGGATGTGCAACCACTTTGCTTCCTCCACTGCTGAATATTGGTATAGACACTGCACTTATCATAGGAAATTCATTCCCTTTATATTTCTTTATAACAGAAGGTTGACTTTTACTCCAAACAAGGCAACAGGATTCAGCAGTGGCCAAGTAATTATTTCCAATGTGGTCATTTTTATTGCCATGAATAAAAACCAGAGCTGCTCTTCTGAAGTTGAAGTGTACGGTTTCCTTTGGATTATGTATGAGTGAGGGCCTTGATTTAATATCACACAATGGAAAAGCAAACCAGAACAATAAATCTCATGGACACAGTTCTTGTAAAAAACTGTCTATTTCATTTTTTGATCGTATAAAAACAATCAAGAGAAACCGGGCAGGGAATGTACAAGCCACACATCGAATTTAAACTAATTTTACAAATTTCAAGTGATCTGGGGAAGGGTTCAAGAGTCTCCTATACAGCCAAAAATTTTTCTTCTTTCTGCCTCAAAGGAAATAAAAAAACCAACAAAAAAGCAAGCTGTACAGCCAGACCAGGCAGACACTCCTGCCTGCAAAGAACGCTCCTCGTTTAATCAAGCTGCTTCAACTTTTGCCCATTACCACAAGAGTGAGAAGGGACTGGCATCAGTTAGAAGCAAGGTAATCCTGCTTCTGTAAACCAAAACTTGAGGGCATAAACCAACCCATCTTCGTTTCAGCTTCACTGGATCTCCCCCATATACAGTCTTTTGTCACTGGAGGCAGAGAGGACTGCAGGAAAGAGGAAAAGAGAAATAAAATTAAATAGAACATTTTTAGATCTCCAATAATGACGCAGCATTTGGATTTAACTACTCATTTTGCTTGCTGGAAGTTATCTATAAAGCTCAATTTGATTTGCTCCACACAAAACACTGCAGGGAATTACTAAGCTGACACCTAATCACACGCTGCACGTTCTGGCTGCCATTCCCCTATCCCAAGACAGGCATAAACACTTATCCACTGTAATGGCTAAGCATTAAAACGGTAGAGAGAGGCCTATAAACATGCTGTAAAGGCACTCATCTCGAGGTGTTATTTGCTTTGCAAGGAGCATTCGGATTGCAGACTGGGCACTACCAGCAGGACTGGGTGCCACTAGAGGGCACAGCATCTCCAGGAAAACCTCTTCAGGCTCTTACTCTTATCATTAAGAGAAGGGAAATGTGGCTTCTGAAAAGGCTGTTGGGTGGCGGCTTCAACACACAAGTGTCAAAGGGAGACAATCCCAACACAAGTGCTGCTCTTCACACTAACAACTCTCTCATTCAAGTCCATGAGAGATTTTGGAGGTGTTTTTTTGCATCAAGCTTGCAGACAGGCCTGTTATCCCGTTACATTTTAGGTTCCTGAGTGCACTGCTCCATGCAGATGAGCATTTTGGAAAGGGTAGAGCAATTTGCAACATTAGCATTTTTCGATGTTAACAGAAATCAACTGCATAACTCATATTAATTTCTGTTTTAAGATAAGTAATGGATTCAGAAAGAGGAGCTCAGCAGAATATAACTGCAAACAACTCATTCCAAACCAAAGACAAGAGATTGCTCTGCTCCTTCAGCACAGCCTCTCATCTGAAGACACGGCAGCTAATAACCAAGGAACAAACCCATATTTCACTGCCCTGAATTCCAGACGGCTGCAGAGACCGTCGGCCTCGGCACTGCTAAGTTCCTGGCTGGACTTCAGGGTTGACTCCTGTCAAATTTTTGGCCCAAGTGGTGACCTGGCTAATGGTTTGAGTGTTGCCATAGAAACAGAGTATCCTATGGACCTGCCTGTGCTACAAACCACGTTGGGAGACCAGTCTGAAGCTTGGATGCTGCTAGCGAGACTCAAAATGGTTCTGAAATGGCCACCATGGCTTCTCAGCCACTGCTACCCGGGGCCACATATTCCACCCTGGAGCAGGACATCTCCAGAACGGGGAAAAAGGACTGTATTCAAAGAGCCATGTTTGCTACCTAGACTTTTCAGGATAAGTTAGATGCCGAGGGTTGGAGACACGCTCCTAGGCTACTATAACTATCCTTATGTGATCAATGACTGCAAGTTTTACTGCTTGTCTCCAACCAAGGAACCCCAAATCCTTTCCCTTCCTCACAAATCTCCCTCTGGTATCCAGGGCTCTGGGCCACTGGCAGATTTGGGGTTGCTGTCTGGAAGAATGAGCCGTTACACTGGCCCTGAAACCATTTCCCCAGTGGCTCTAGCTGGGTAGGACTTACTAATGGGTTCCTCCGGGTGGAAAGCCAGTTCATTCACAGAGCCTGCGTGGCCTGGCAGCTTGTACAGAATCCTCCTGGATGTGGTATCCCACACATAGACAAACCTGTAAGAGAGTTGTTATGAGAGCAAGGCCCTTCAAAACGGAAAGCAGATGCCTCACATACCCGTGGCTTCTTTCTGCAGCAGCTCACCATGCAGACTGCAGCAACTGCAGCTGCGAGCATGGGTAAAGGAGAAGTAAAAGGCAGCAGTGCTGAATCCAAAACCACAAAAGTCAAAGCAGGTAAGGGCTGACATGACCAAAACCCATGTTGTGGCAAGACAGACCCATTTCATCAATCACTGCATGAAGACAGATTTGAAAATATGAGGCCACAGAGACTTATGATGTAGCAGCAATAAACAGGTAAGGGACAAAAATCAGCACTGGAAATTTAAAGGACAGTCTTTGTCCTCACAACCACCTGCCCGTGAGCCCAGCAGTTGCTTTCAGTTCAGGCTGGCAAGCAAGCAGCGAGGAGGAGACGTCACGATCCCACCTGCAATTCCTCACAGCCAAAACCCATTATATATATGGATTTCTTCCTGCTTTGCCATTAAAGTCATGATTCACGTCTTGGCATTTATTAGGAGCTGATCAAATTGCATCAAGCACTTTGATTAATCTCTTCCAGGTCTCTCTCCTCACCGTGGGCCCACCTGACTCCTGGGTCCTGCCAGCGTGTTTCACCTTGGCTGAAGGACAGCACATAAACCACCAAAATTCTTCAGGTAACAAGTCAAAAATGAACTGCTGGCACTATGCACAGTGAAGCTTTTTAAGTAGATTTTATTTTTAAGAACAGTCTCAGGCGGTGCCCAAGAATGCAGACTGCCTCCCCACGTAAACAGTCTGCTTCAGGTGTTGACTCTTGTCCTTACGGTGCAGCAACCAACTGCTCAGTTAACACCTAAGTTCCAGGAGGAAACAGGGGTGCTTTAACTCCAGCTACAAGGAGCTTTCATTGGAGTGTTTTTTTAACAAATTTGAGTGAAAAGAACTCTGAGCTGCTTGTTACAAATCAGGGAAGACAACGCTGTATCTCACTTCTCTTCCAAACAGAGCTGCTCACCATACAAAATGCCATTTGTTACAAGGTTCACATCTCTTCAAACAACAATAATAAAAAAACGTATCCGTGGCTGGGGAAAGCTGCCAGTTCTGGATGACACTCATACTGCCTTCTTGTTTTGCTCTTTAAGTAGGTGACTGGCATCTAGAACTGAATCTTGTCAGCGGGCAGGAAAAAGCAAATGGCAGTGCAGTAATTGGCCAGGTTCAGCATGAAGAGCAGCTCTGCTGTCCTCAAGCTCAAGAGGCTATTTGAAGGGGACAGTGCAAAAGGCTGAAGGTGTAAGGGACAGCAAAACACATGTACAACACTACAGGCCTTCAAAGCACACAGTCTAAGGTTGAATGTTATTTAAGCAGCTTTTCTTCAAGTACAGTTGTTTCACCTTAGTAAGCAAGAACTGCATCAAATCCTTTCTCAAAGGACTATGCTGTTTTTTCCCTTTGGTGCTGCAAAGTGGGGAAGCATTTAAAGTCGTTCTTTTAATTACCATCACCTCTGAAGGGATCAAAAGCAAAATCATCACTCAGATAATTGTCCCTCCAACACAGACATACACAGAAAAATGTGCCACCTAAGGCAGAGGCGAGTTGCACTAGGGAGTTATTTTTCACTCGGAATAGGGGAACATTGAATCTTGCTTTGCTTTCCCCAAATTAAAAGCTCAGAGATAGCAGCAGAGATATTTGTGGGTGGCTCTATCCAAGCCACCCTGGGGCTGTATGCACCCCACCATGCATTTCACAAGGCCGCTATCAGACTGTGGAGCTACACGAGCACCTGCAGAACTAACCTAAAGACCCAAGATTTCATGCCACGCGTCTCCGTATCAGGTTGCTTGCTCTGGGATCTGCCACGGCAATGGGACGTGAACACACGCGTGTGCACTCACATGTGCAATGCTGGTATTATCCAGCCAGGCTGCAAAGTAGTCACGTCTTGGGCACTCCATGGGCCAGCTGGCCTGCTACAGCAGGGTCGTAAGAGTTAATATCTTCCCTAGCCACTATCAGAAACTCATAAATTTGCTGATTACTACTGCTCCATGGCTTGGACCCTGGCCTGCAGGAATTCTTGTTTCCACGTCCCTGAGTGCACTGGAATTCGTCCAAGTAGGGTTGGTACCCTTCATCGTGACCTTCAGCGCCTGGTGTGGACTTTCCACAGACTTTCTCCTGCTACCTGCTTTACTCTCCGATTGTCTCAGTTTACCAATTTCTCATGTAAAAGACTCACACAAGCTAACATGGCCAGATCTTTTATTCCTTCATAACTCATTAATAAGAATATAGAACAAGAAAACACCACTGGCTCTTCCTGATAGCTACCACAGAGCAATTTAATTAATATTTGTGGTCTTATTGGTATAATCACAACATTATGCGCCGGTTCAGCTGACTTGCTGCTTCCAAGAAAGACGTAGTCAACCTCCCCAACAACCCATCCTCTTCTCCTACTGCCAGATTCAGTGACTGAATATAAGTAGTAATGAAAATCTCAAGCCAACCATTGATAATAACAAGTGTTTTTGCAACTGTGTAGTGCTCACTCTTGGACACAAAGTCAATATAATCACATTCTACCGTAAGCAGTGCAAATAATGGTCACAACAAACCACAGGGGTTGTTCAGGTCTTCATATTTCTAATCGTAATTTTTCACATTTGTTTCTGAGATAATCCAGCCCCACTGCTTTCGTGAGCCTGGACTAAGGAACACTTGCAAAATGGTTTGGGATTGAAGGTAACAGAGAAACACAGCCATTACTCACCTGTCTGCTGATCCTCCTGCTATTTTACTCCCATCTGGGGACCAAGAACATCTCAGAAGATTCTAAAATGAAAGAATGCGCACAGGTCTAATTCCAAAATAACATAGGGTTTTACTTTCTACTCAAAATTAAATCACCATGAGACTTCAAATATCTTGAGCACCACTTTAATGATCTCCCTTTGGAAGATGAGATGGTAATTACAGATTTTATTTTATCACTGGAAACATCCATTGCCCTGTTATTTTACACAAAGCACATAGCAAATGTAGAAAATACTTAATTTACAGCTAATTATATCTGAACTGAACAAAGAAATCTTGTTACTGTAGCTTTAATTGGAATCCCACTTTGTGCATTAATCTTTCTTTGAGTACTCATTAAAGCCTTTCTGGCTTATGCTTGAATTTAAAAAAAACAATCTATAAGCACATTAAAGATGACAGCAGCACTTAAAGAAAGCAATATATATGATTTTTTTCCTGCAGTACACTCACCTTTTCAAAATTATGCACATTCCCCTGGAATATCTTTACACATCTCTCTTTAGGGGCAAAAGGTCGCACATCCCAGATACGAACTGCAACAGAGCCAAATTAACAGTAATTAGCTGAAGATCACAGAGTCATGGGGGTAAAATGAGGTTCTGGAAACATTACTTTTGTCGTGATCAGATTTGATCACGTTCTTTGCACAACCAGGTTACGTCAGAAGCAAAAGGAAACCAGCAGCTCCCATTCCCTTTGCAGAAAGCTTTGTTACAAACGGTTAAACACAAGAATTTATTGTTACACCAAGACACTGTTCCTGTCAACAGAAAGGGGAAAAGAAAATGCAACTATTACACTAAAAGGCACCACCTCCTTATGTGAGCATTTGCTTTATTTTAATACACTCCATGATCACGCTTCTAATTAGATGAGCTTTGCTGAGCACCCACACTTGGAAGACAAGCTGTTTTAGAAACGGCGCTGTTATCCCCTGCTGAGGGGAGACAGCTGAACCACCCTGACAAAAGGCAAACCGCGATTACGCTCAACTGCCTGCACAAATAACTCGTGCTGTGGCACGTGTCCTCGTCGCTCTTTGGGAGACGTGACAAGCCCTCCTGATACAGCTGCTCCCTCTCTGCAAAGGGCACAACTGGCAGAGTGGTAAAAATTCCAGCTTTATCTCTGGAGCTGAACTGCCTTCAGTCTATCCCGTATGTGGTCTTTTTTATTCTTCCACGTGCAACAGTTTGAGCTGTTCCTTCCAAAATGCCACATAAAAGATACTCAATAGCTAATCTAAGAAAGCAATGATGGAAAGCTGCCCTCACAGCTGCACTTTTAGATGATGTAGGATGTACCTGTGTTGTCCATTGCATTAGAGAGCAGGTAGGAGCCTTCCGAGCTCAGACTGAGGCCTGTTACAGAGTCCGCGTGTCCTCTCATGGTGTAGGTGAGCTTGTTCTGGCGCAGGTCCCATACCTTTCAGACAGCAGACACAAAACTGTGGCTTAATAGAAAGACATAGAGATAGAAAAGGAGCAGCAGGTGAACACCAGCTGCTTGTCCATGGACAGGATTCCTGGAGTGCCCAAGTGAGGTGAGCAATGGGACTGAAGGGAGAGGTAGGAGGGAGATGGGACCTGCACGGAGAGAGCACAAGCAGGGTTGGGAAGGGACGAGGAATGGCTGTCAGTCACAGAGCAAACAGCCTTGGAACTGCTCCCTGAAAGTTTACAAGGCCAGTATCAAGAGAGCAGTTGGATGCAGTGAAGCTGCACAGCTATCCATACAAGGATGAAAAATGGGATGCAAAAAGGTATTTAAAGTCAGAACAGATGTGTAAGGAAGTAATCATCATACCTTAATATCATTGTCAATGCCCCCCGATATGATTTGGTCACTGGTGTCATTGAAAGTCACAGCCAAGACCTGGTAAGTGTTCTGAAATGTTTGGACAGCAGCTTTTTTCCTGATATCCCACAGCTGAAAAGACATAGTAATTTTAAATGTTACAAACAGACATTTAAGACTAAAACTATAGAAAGTTGCAGACACTTTGCAGTACCTCAGACTGCTCTACTGAAATTCACTTCTACATCTCAAGCATTATCTACAAAAAAAACATAGAAACATAGAACTTTTCTAAATCAAAAAGGATGGGGGATGGAGCAAGAAGGAGCTAGAATAAAAGATTTTGGTAACTTTTGCCTTCCTCATGCTTTCTTACGCTTCATGTTTTCAGTGGAAAGCTAAACTTCAGTAGAACTTGGTTTATTGTGCATCCCATCCATGCACATCCAAGGCAGAAAAACAGCTCTTTGTCAAGACTTTGTTCCAGCTGCTCCAATAAGGTATTCCAACGGAATCTACTTAACCTATACCAAAGAACTACAGAAGGAAAAGAGGTATCAAATGCTATTTCTGGAATTGAAGTTGTCAGATAAGGAAATTATAAGACACTTAACAGAGAGGAACAAAAAAGTCTTTTAAAGACACTACCTTACTTTCATTCTAGACTGTCTGCTTACTCACTATACTGACCTTTACTGTCCCATCATCGCTGCCTGTGCAGACAAGCTGGGGTCCTCGCCTCGCTGGGTAGCAGGAGTTAACAAATGACGTGTGGCCCTTCAGTCTTTTCACCCTCTCGCCTGTCTCACTATCCCACACGGCCACGGTTTTATCTGTGGATGCTGAGAAGAGCATGCTGTGGAGGAAAACAGCTGTGAAGTTCTGGTTTTCATACACGTTTCTCCCATTCTGCTTTTTTTATTCCCAAGAACTGAGTTCAAAGCTCAAGATTTTAAGCAGCAATATGCCTTTGAGAAGAATTATGCTCCATACACAAGGACTATTCTGCTATTTCAGCACAGTTTGACTAAAAGTGGAACAACTACAGTGGAGCTACTCCTGTCCAAATCCATTTTTAATCAACATTATTTGCCTTCCACCTCCTCAAACAATATCTGTATGAACACAAGAAAAAAAAAAAAACCAAACTCTGTAGCAATCCTGGTTAGGATGTAATATTGGAACAACTTTCCAAATTCAGAAATATCTTTTTTCTTTCACTTCCTCACCAGCCAGCACTTCTACATGTCTAACTCAAACTTTCAATGTTCCTCAAGATTGAAACCACGGGAACTCCCTGGAAAACTAAATGTTGTCACGACCCACACAATAACGCAGCACAGATGAAGTGCATGACAGATGC
Source organism: Eudromia elegans (assembly GCA_003342815.1). Taxonomy (NCBI): domain Eukaryota; kingdom Metazoa; phylum Chordata; class Aves; order Tinamiformes; family Tinamidae; genus Eudromia; species Eudromia elegans. The sequence continues at coordinate 1,212,601 of PTEX01000061.1, read as the reverse complement.
TGTCAGTCCCCAAAAGCACCTGAGGACTTTGCTCAGGGAGAGCAAAAAGTGGGGCAGAAAAATGGCTTTATGACACTTACCTTCCATCTGTGTTATAGTGCAGCTCCATAACTGCTCCGCTGTGTCCCTTCAGGGTGGCATAATTATCACAGTCCCCATAGACATTCCACAGCACTAGAGGAAAGAAACATACATGTAGCTAAGTAAATGAGCGATGTAAGCATGTGTTTGGTGTGGAGAGCTTCAGTCTCTGGGAATTCATCAAAATGAACCATCTACAGCAGCCACCACCTCCTCAAACCCAGGTCATACAGCAAGGGAGCCAGGGAAAGCCCAGAGATCAGGGGTGACTGTTCTAAGGTGACTTATAGCTTCAAACCAAGATGAATTTAATACTTAAAAAAGAAAAAACCTATTTCTGCTTTTCATGCAGGATGAGCTGGTTGGTTTGATCACCAGGTGGTCAGCCCCGCCATCTCCACAGCCCCAAAACCCTTAAAAAATAAGGATGCGTTTCCAAAGACTAGCACTAATCCCAATAAAACTTGTGCCACAACCCGCACAAGTGACGTGAGAACTAGGAACCGTGGCAGGAAAGGCCTGTTATTGGTCCCCGTGAGCCAGGGCCTACGCTAGCAGCCCTGTGCCTGCCAGCCGAGCTGGGGTACTCACGGATGAGCCTGTCGAAGCCGGCCGACGCAAGCGTGTTGCCGTTGGGGTGAAACTTGCAGCAATAAACCTCCCCCTCGTGCCCCGAGAGCAGCATGATGGGCGCCTGCAGGGACGAGCATCGCGGCGGGCCCTGCGGGGGAGACGAGCGAGAATGAATGGGAGTCCCCACGACAGCGCGACTGCTCCTCCCCTCCTGCCCCCCGAGCCGCCATTTCCCCTCCGCGCAGCCGCCATTTCCCCTCAGCCGCCCGTACCGCCTGCAGCAGGGCCCCCCCCGCCGCCGCCTGCCCGGTCCCGCCGCCGCCCGTCCCGGGAGCTCCGGGGACATCGAGACGGGGCCGTTTAGGCGCGGCGGGCACGAGCGGGAGGTCAGGGCCGGGCGCGGGGCCCGGAGGGGCGCCCACGGCGGGGCCGGGGCCCGGAGCGGCACCCGGGACCTTCCGCTTGTGCTGCTCGATCATCGCCGCCGCCGCCGCGCGCGCCCTGCCCACGCGCCCCCATTGGCCAGCGCCACCCCGTTCTCCAACACTGATTGGCGGAGAGCTCCCCAGTAGGCGCAGGCTGCAACCTCACTTCCGGCGCGCGGAGGCGCAAGCCGCTGGCGCCGGAGGAGGCGGGAGGGAGGCAGGGCGGTAATAAAGCTCCACGTCATTGGCTGAAGTGGTGCGGCCTGCCATCATCTCGCGCGGCTATTGGTGGAGCAGCTCGGTGCCTCGGGGAGAGGGGGGGAAGCGGGAGGGAGTAAAATGGTGGCGTCGTGAGGTGGGAGTGAGTAACGGCCGCGGGTCGGCCTGGGAACCACTTTTAATTTTAAACCCTAATTAAATATAATTATACATGTTCATTCATAGGTTTACATGTTTACTTATTTATTTTAAGGTCTCTCGTCGACCAGGGGCTTCTCTGATTCAGGCTGCCCCTGCATCAGGGGCGCAGTGAGGAGCGATGGAGGCGGGCGGGAGATGAGGACACAGCGAAGCTGGGGAGGATGGAGCCGCTTCCCGAGCTCTACGCGATTTTCCAGGGAGAGGTGAGCCTGGAAGGACGAGAGTCCCGGCCGAACGTGACGTTGTTTGGGTTTAAATCGGTGGTTGGGTCAGGGAGGTGTGGGTAATTGCTAGCTCTGGGGCTTATTTATGCAAGTATATGTCTTTATATGTGTATGGGTGTGTGTATGTACGGTTGGCAGGTTGCACCTGCTGTCAGGTTATCAAGGAAGTCTGTTTCTTGCCATCCCTAAAATTCAAAACCATAAGAAAATACGAACACTACCTTGTCCCTTTTTAAGAGTGTGATGGGAGTTTGAAAATAGCGTTTTTTCCAAGCTAGTTTTGTTCAGTTATTGTACGGATTTTCCTCCGTAGGTGGCTACTGTGACGGAGTATGGGGCATTTATAAAAATCCCAGGCTGCAGGAAACAAGGTTAGTTTGGGTTTAGTTGCGTGTTAATTTGGGCCCTGTGGTATCCCCAGAATGGAAGATTTGTCACCTTTTAGAAAAATACTATAACTTGTGCTTCTCTTTCCCTAGCTGATTTATCATCTAGCACAGAAAAACTGTGTAAATTAGAAAAAGAAATATGGATTCTCAAAAACATCTTAAAGCTTAGTGCTGCAGTTGTAATTCTCTGTTGTTTTTCCTTACTAGTGTAAGTATGGATATTTAAAAAAATATTATTTTGTTTGACAGCTTCAGGACATCTTTGAGAATATTTAAATTATAGACTAACCACTGACAATTCCTAAAGATATGTAATTTGCGAATCATATTTCTGACTAATTTGCAAATAAAAGGTGTTTGAAGTGGACTTCAACTAAAAAGAAACCAGAAAATCTGCCTTAATTGCTTATAGTTGTGGGAAACCTGCAAAGTAAAATGAACTGGTCTTGCAAAAGAGGCAGTCTAAACTGGGTGTTCTGTTGAGTGCTTCTGCTCACACAAATAGTCCCTTCTGCACTCTCATCTTGAAGGGATCACGTTAGTGCCAGTTCTAGTGCAAGATTTTGGATGGAAGTGTGACTGCTGGAAGAATGTCTCTTTGAGATACAGTCATGCCATGAAATATAAGAAATATGAGGTGACATCAAGGTGTCCTTATATGTTTATCCTTCCTTTCATAATCCTCTAGCCCACATATGTCATTTTTTGTAAGATTAATATATATATTTAATTTTCTGACTGTGTGACCTTGTAAGTGCAGTAGAAAATCAGGTCAGCCTGTGTTTGTAATGGTTTTGACATTGCCAGCAAAGTATTGTGCTGCTGATGCATGAAATGTACTTTTTTGTTCTCTGGTGCTTTTGTTGATTTTGGAGAACTGGCATGAATAGAGAGCTGTTAATGCCCGCTAAAACAGAAAGTTTGTTTTCCATGTGGGCATCTGGTATTTTGTGTATAAAAATGCTGTATCAGGACCTGCTTCTCTGACAAATTATGGCTTAAGTTCTTAAATATGGAAGGTTCTGTTTCCATTTCTGGAGCTGATGCCTTGATTAGCAGCAGCTTGTTGCACCTAATGCTGAATCAGCCATCCTAGGAGTATCTGGGTACAAATGAAAATTTGGACCACTGAGTTCAGTCTGGGGGTTGTACAAAAAGCTTTCTCTTTGTTGTTTGTGGCCTGATCAAATAGTCTTGCTTGTGGTTGATTTGTCAGAAAACGTCAGGATTGTTTCTGGAATGTGGGAATACACCACTATACAGACTTGGGGAGAACTGCTTTTCTTGTAGCTTCCTCTGTCTCTTTTAATATTTGCTGTGTGTTGCCTGTGCTTCCTAATAGCAGGGAGTAAATTGGGAGCAAATGCTGCTGAGCATTTACGTGTTTGGAAACAAACCTGATTAAGTCAACTGATTTTTCATCTGCATAATATATTTGGGAAACTAGATGCTTAGTTTTGCTTAGGGAAACTTTTTTGTATGTGCTCTCTGACTCTTAGAGCACAAAACAGATATTCAATAAAGACTTCTTGTTTTTTCCTTCCCTCTCTTTCAAAACTTTGACCAGGCCTTGTTCATAAGACTCACATGTCATCCTGCCGTGTGGATAAGCCCTCAGAGATAGTAGATGTTGGAGACAAAGTATGGGTCAAACTTATTGGAAAAGAGGTAATGTTAACTCTTATTTCTTTAACACTCTGTGATTAAAGTATATTGCAAAAACAGTAAACTAAGAACTGATAGGTACGTAGAAGCAGAGTGTTCTGGTCACTTTGTCAGATATTATGTGTTCTGTTTTACAAGTAGATGAGTTGGCGTCCCCTTCAGATTAGGCTTGAGAAACAGACCTTGTCGCAATGCAATTCAGAAAAGCTTTGAGTTTAAAAAGAACAAACCACTTTCCTTTTCCTATGTTCCTGTATGCAGCTTGTACCCCTTAAATGTGTGACTGGTGATCAGTAATATGAGAAGATTCCAAGATAAGAGCCCATGTGAGCACAGTCTGTTAACAGCTGTGAGACTTAGTTTCTAGCCCTTTAAGAGGGTAGAAATGCAAAAGAAGATATAAAGACTTATTTTTTCAGGGTGCAAATCTGCTGAAGGCCCAGGAGAAACTCCCTTACAGAAGGATTCCTTGGGAATTATAGCAAAGTTCCTAGACATACCCTTTCTCCTTTGGCACTTTGGTTCATTCTTATTAAATGTAGAACGTTAATCTGAATGGACCTGTAATTTGATATTGTTTTCTTATTTCTGAGAGAGCTGCTTAACATGCTCTGTTGAACTTGAATACTCTAAAATGTGTAAAAATAGATCAAAATATAATACTTTTCACAGAATACTTTAGTAGTTCCTTTGAGTGTGACAGATATATTCCTTCTCTGTGGATGACCTGGCAGATTACATTAGTGAATATGACTCTCACTCCCTCTTCTTGATCCATACCTTTCGCTTTCAGATGAAGGATGACAAACTGAAACTTTCCCTCTCCATGAAGGTCGTTAATCAAGGAACAGGAAAAGACCTGGATCCAAACAATGTTTCTCTTGAGTAGGTAAATCTATTCAGCAGAGTATAGATCTACAGACAGGTTGTTACTGCCTTTCATCCCTGGCCTTTCTACTGTAAAAATTCTTCACTTTGGAAGGTGGACTGCTGAGTCCTCCAGAGATGGACTGATTAGATGAAGGCAGGACTAAAGGTACCTTCTTGGTTATGCTAATTTAAAGCAGGGGCTGGTGGAGGGAGAGATACAGGAAATTCCATCCCTTCCCAGCCTGGCAGGATCTTAGTTCTTCCATTGTTTTAATGGCCACGTGCTTTGTGGTTTAAGGATTGTTCATTCCAGCCACAGATTCATCGAACTTTCACATACAGTGAAATCAAATATTCTCCTTAACTGTTCAGATCTGTCAGAACTTCCTTTTGTGTGTGGATTTCCCCACCCCTCCCCATGTGATATCTCTAGTAAGTCAAGTAAAAGCTGTTTGTTTTTATCCTGGGCAAGTAAGAATGTTTATATATTTACATGCGTAGTATAAATGTTAGTGTAAACAACATAATTGCACTTCCTTATTTCTGCCTGCTTTGTTTGGAGAGAATTCAGTGGAGCTGAAGAGCCATATAACATGTTTTAACTATGTTAACCTTATTCTAGTGAGTAACTGGTCAGTTCCATTCTTTGGTGTAGCCAACTAAGGGGTTCTTTTAGAGCAAAACTTGGAAAAAACCCCGTGTGTTTAGACTTTGTTCATGTAAGTATAGTGATTAGTGAAGATTGCTTGAAAACTAAACTCTTCTTATCTTTTCAGCCAGGAGGAGAGGAAGAAACGTACATTCAGAGACTACACTAGTCAGAAGATCACTCTTGAAGCTGTCTTGAATACTGTGTGCAAGAAATGTGGTTGCAAAGGTATATTCATGTAGGGTTATTTTAATCTTTTGATCTAACCTTTTATGCCAGCTAGATTGTGACTTGCAGATATGATTGTAGTGATGCTTGCCTCGTGATTGTCTTGCACGCTAAATATCTCCTTATTAAAGGACTACTGTATCTTGCATTGCTTTCTTTTTGTAAAAGAAAGACTCAGATGAATTTTTATTAAGATTTGTTTCTTAAAATTGCATCCACTTGAACTTTCTCTAAGGAACCATTCTTTCCACACAGTTCTTTCCTTCCTTTGTCTGTTTTGGTGCATCTTACAGCTAAGCTCTTATTCTGATTTTGCATTTTAAGATATTAAAATTGGCTTTAACTAAATCACTTAATTATGGCAAGAAAGGTCAATGGAAATTACTTTACTAAGTAGTTGTTAGGAATGCTGTTAGATAAGCTCGTCTAGAGCTGAAACTGAACATTTTTACCTGATGAGACTTTTGTTTTACCTAGCGTATGTATGGAAAGTTGGCTTGAACTGATGCCTTTTCTAGATGCTTTTAATGACTAACTGCAAGTTGCTCAAGTGTAAATTAGAAAAGCTTTTTGCCTATGGAGGGTTTGCTGCACCTCACTTACTGTCTTAACGTTATTCAGCCGCAGAGTAGTCGTTTTGCTGGTGTGAATGCTAATCTGGAGAAGCTTAAAGAAGACAGTTTTAAAAGCACCTGTTCTAAACACTAATATGGTTCTTTGTAGTGGCAGATAACTATCTTTAAAATACTATCTTCCAGAAACCCCAAAACTTTAAGTTACATTCTAAGTATTTGCTGTCTGCTTCTTAATGATGGTGTCTATTCACAAAAGCCAGGCAGATGATAGCTAAGTGCAGTTTCCACTACAACTGTTAATAGATAACTTTGATGTCTCCAGAGTAGAACCAGATTGAGCTGATTTCCCAAGCGTTTGCGGTTTTGTTCTCATTTACCAGATGTCTGTCACACCAATTGACTCCCTTTCCCATCTACTTTTTTACGTGCTGTTTAAGCCATTGCCCAGACATGTCTCTACTAATTTCCCTACTCAGACAAGAGTGTCTTAGTCTTTTGCAATTAATCTTTCTGGAATGACTTGTGTTGCACTTGCTCTGCTGGCTTGTTTAATCTGGACATGTAAAGCTAGTTGGAATGCTAGGAGGGAGGGAAAAAAAGTGCAGTGTAGATTCTCATAGTGTGACTAATGATCAGAAGTTTCTTGTCAGCACTTGATCTAAAATGTGGTTTTAGAAAAAGGTCTGGGTTGCTACTTTGAATGCTCTTTTGCAGGTCATTTTGCCAAGGAGTGTTTCATGCAGCCTGGAGGTACCAAATATAGCCTGATTCCAGAAGAGGAGGAGGAAGGGGCAGCAACAGCAGAACATGAAAAAGATAAAAAGACCAACTTGACTGATAATTCTTCAAAAAAAAGGAAAAAGGTACAAGGTGCACTTCTGCTAGAAAAGTGGGTCAAACATGTTACTCAGTAGAGTTACATTTGTGTGTGTTTTTTTTTTTTTTCCCCAAACTGATCTCTAGAGTGGTTTTATACGATAACATACAGAACTGTATGTTCTGCAGTGCTGCAGGTCCTGCAGTGAGACATAGGGATGTTTTTTTTTCCCTCACCTTTGTGAGGCTCTACTGAAGTTTTTCTGAATTTCTATGTCTCTTGTCAGTAGCTGCCTCTTCTTTCATTTGTGCTCTCCATTCGCCTTTCTTTAATAGACCTAAACATCTGTGGCTGCCTTGATGCAGCAGGTATCCTGACCTGGCCTTTGAGTTGGGAACTAGGCTCACACCAGGGTAAAATCACGGGTGGTGTTTGTGCAAGGAGTGTATTGCATTTCTAGCCTCTAAAGTAGTTTGGAGAGGTAAGAGACCTCTCATGGCCAGTGTTTGATCTCTGGCTTTAGGAGTGTGCTGGAGTGGCAGAATAGGTATAAAAAGTAGATGGGACCTGAATCCAAAGCAGAAGTGTTTGGTGGTCATTCTACTTACGCAGAAAAGAGTCTTGCAATTCTAGACTTAAGCCAATAAATTTTTCCATCAGCCCCTTCACAGCGGAGTCTAACTTACCGTTACACTTTCAGAGCCATTATTCTACCACACCAACCCTTTGGTCTCTCAGTATTCCTGGAAAGTGGCAGCAGGTAGGGAGGGTAATGGGATTTGTAACATGTAGACACGTGTTAAATCAACCCAGAGTGACCCCAGGACTTGAAGTCTCTCTTCCAGGTGTGCTTTTTTTGGCAAGATGTTTTTTGGAGCTTTGGCACGTCCTTATCTGAGAGGAGAGGTGCTGATAGGGTGATTGTAGGTGGTGCTTGCAGAGCAGGAAAGTCAGGTGTGTAGTGAGTTTCCTTGTGTTTGTCTCTGCCCTTTGATGTACCAGTTTCTGCCCAGGAGTTGGTACAAAATCAGGATAATTTTAATTTGATTCCTAACCTGCAGTTCTCATTTGTGCAGTAGGGCTCAGAATGGCTCATCCAGTAGTAGGAACTTGATCTTGATCTCTGTGCTTATATTATTGGATCCTGGTATCCAGTTCCATCCTGAGAGGTGTGCTCTGCTTCCCTCACATCCAAGCTCTTATTCAAGGAATGTCTTGGACATGTATGGCAGCATATGAGCAGCACTCTGCAGACGACTTATACATGCTTTTTATTCTGGCCTCATAAACAGGCAGCTGAACAGAGTCATCTCTCAGACCCTGGGCTAAATGTGACTCTAGCATTTCCCGACTTGTCTGGTCAAGATTTGCTTTGCTTTACAGGGGAAGTAACCATTGTTTAAATGATAGTGGGAAGAATTATGTTGAGGTGCACAAATACTCCTTTCTTCTGTCGGTGCCTGTCTGCTTAGGGTAGGGATTCCCTGTGGAGTCCTGCCCTGCTGAGACTACAGGATATGTGGGTCATTCTCCTCAATTTGTTACTATTTTACTTTTTTTTTTTGGTCAATGGATTAACAACCCTTTTTGAAATATTGCTTATTCCTTTGATCTCCTCCTTGAGAAGGGAGGATCAAAGGTTTTCAGATGTTTTCCAGCACTGGAAAATAAAACTTTTGAGCTTTTTGGAGACAGGATGTGGGATCCTCAAAATGAATAGCTTCCTTGTTGTGTTGGGTGCCTGCTGTGATCTTGTCTGGGAGCCACTAAGTGCTTCCCTGCTTTCGTGAAGCCCCAAGGGAATTTGCACAAAATCGAAATAGCTCAATCTACCTAGAAACAGTTGCTTTGCTGGCCAGGTCTTGCCCCATATTTTTAGTGTAGAAGTAGAGCTTGCAATTTTTAAATTAATGTGTAACAGTTTCCTGTCTACCAAGTATCCATCTAATGACATAGCAGAACTAACCTCGCCAACTCTGTTAGCAGTATTTTCAAGTATCAAGACATCAAATATGCTTGATCTCTTTCCCTGGAGATTCCTTTCCTTATGGAGATACTCTGGGGCCCTCACCTCCTATACTCTCTGTTCAGTTTTCCTGTGGTCACCCTTAGTAGCAGCTTATGTCCAGAGGTGCTATATAGTTGATGATATAGATTAGATTTCCTAGTTTACTTCTCTTACCGTGACTTAAGACTCTCAGAAAAAAGTGGTCCTTACTAACTAGAGACCCACAGATGGATTTTAGACTGCCTGAATCATGGCTAAAATGGAACTGAGGAACTTGTTTGTTACTCTTTTCTTACCTCCACCCTGCAGCATCTACTAGAGAAAAGACAGCTGAAGACTTCAACTCTCTCTGCTGGCTTAATCATCTGGCATGACCTTGGGCACAAGTTTTCCTGGTTACAGATCACCTTGATATTAGGCACGTGAGAGCACTGTCCTGTCTCCTGTTGACCCTGAGAAAATAAATAACTTGGAGAAGCTCAGATACTGCTGTGACAGCACTAACATGGAAGGAGCAGCGAGCAGCTGAGGGGTCTCTGTCTGAGAGCTGCTCACACTTATTACTGCATCTCTTTCGCTTTTATTCTCTTTGGGTCACAGGGTGAAGGAACTCCTGTGGGAACGCTTGCAGTGTGCCTATACTGAGGCTGTGTAGGAGGGAGACATGCTGAGAGGAAATAAACCCTACTGAATCTTCCCCTCATCTGCCTTTCCAGGAAAGGTCTGCTCTTCTTGACACCAGGAGTAACCCCCTTGCAGCCTACGCAGCAGCCCCATCTCTTGCTCTGGTTCATTGATTAATTTATCCCCAGTGTAGTTTTGGGAAGGTCCTTGGAGTTGTGTGATAAACGTGACCTTCAATTGCTTTCTCTTCAGAGTTCGCTGCTGTTTCTCTTGTCATGTGAAAGAACTCAAGGAAGTCTTGCTGCAGATGATGTCTCCTCACTTAAAACCACACCTTAAATGAGTGTTTGTTTAGTGATCTGTAGTTCATGAAGCCTGAAGTCATTCTGGTTCCTAGCCTACTCCTTGTTTTGCTAATTCTTAAATAGTATTAACTTAAGGCATAGTACAACTGTGTTCATTCCCTTCACATGTATACTGTTCTATTATTGTCCTCTCTTATGCTTTTCTAAACTTGCAGTATTTACATAAATGTCCATATGCTTGATTCTCCTCATCAGATTAGTTCCAACTAGATCTTAAGGGATTGAATAATATCCTGGGATTTACGTAATAAATCTTCCTTGAAATTAGGCTGACATTATTCTTTAAGAACAGAAACCTAGCAGTCATACTGCCACTTCTTTTGGAGATGTGGAAATGCTGGACATCTATTTTAATTTTCTGCAAGTGTGGATGTAAATTCTTAGGCCATAACTCTGCAGAGAGTTTGGGAAAAGAACATTTAGACTTCTTGGAGAGCTCTGGACACTCCCCTCTTATCTCAGAATCAAATACTTCTAGAAGGAATGAACTGTTGTAGCATTCTTGAAACATAGCCCCAAGCAGCTCATCCTACGAAGAGTGGGAAGCAGGACCTGGTGCACTGGTGTGGTCAACTCCCAGGACCAGCCTATTCAGAATAGCCACACTAATTTGGAGGACAGCACTTCAAGCTCTAGTTCAGTCTGTTCTTCTGTTTGCTAATTCGCCAAACAAGTCTTACAGTTCTAGAAAATGTAACTGACTTGTTTTGAAATCTCTTAATATATAATTTCTGCATGAATTGGACAAGATTATAAAGACCTATAAACCAAACCTCTCTACTTGTTGGCTCTCTCTGAACATCTTTATATTTGTAGTTTGTGTGGACAAAAATGTAATATTTATACAGTCATAGTGTTTGCAGTGCTCAGCCTGAGCTACATCCATCACCAGGGCTCAATTCTGGAAGGCAACTCTCAGCTAGGGTGCGGCAGGGCTTTGCTGAGGGCAGATATTGGGTTTTTTACCTTGGCACTGCTGTCTCTGATGCATAACCCAGAGCAACACTCCCCTCTTGTGCAATGCTGCTAAGCCCTGGGATCAGCTCAGTGTGGTTAGCAGGCTGCAGGAAGGCTGTGAGTGCTTCTCGTTCAGTATCGGGATGCTGGGTTTGAAAGAAGCTGGCAGTCTTAATAGGAAAAATACTATTTGTATGGAGTAATTTCACAGGAACACACTCGCTAGGTACAGAAAATGTCAAACTCTTCTGTAACTGCTTTACTCCCCGCAGTGTTTGCGGTCTCTATTCTCCATGTCCAAGGTTGCCCAGTTATGTGGTGTTTGCATTAACAGTCTGGAAGTGCTTGCTCTGAAGGGTTTGCCTCATAAAATAGGACTGTCCTGAAAAAGAGGCTGATTTTTAGCCAGTTCCAAATCCACATGTGTGCTTCTATTTTCCCTGTCATCCTGAAGGGACTGATGTGACATCCTGTCTTGCCTTCAGCCTTCACACGCTGAGAAGTTTTCCCAAGCTCTGGGATGAAACTCTGTTACAGGATCTTGTCAGACTTTCTCACCATGTGCACAGGAAAAGCTTGAGAAAATTCTCCTTGCATCCTTTTCTCTGAAAGATTTAACTCTTTACCATCATCACTTTCTAAAGGCTTTTGTGGCTTGGTTCTACCCTCAATCTGTGGATACAGGATTTTGTGATGACTTACTGTTGTCTCATAGAACAATCTAGACTTTGGCAAATATCAAAAAACCTGAATTATCAAAAGTGATAATACCAAAACTGATAACATGATTAAAATCTGCTGGGTGTATAGCAAACCAAATCCTCCACCCTTTTCCATTCAGTCTTGCAGGTTCATTTGCTAAATGTGCAGCTCTAAGTCTTGTATTTTATCTTTGCTTTTTCTCCTATCTAAAATAGTTGCTCTGTTTCACATTAAATAAGTTATTCCTTGCGTTTCTTCTGTGCCTCTAATTGATGGTCTGTATCTGGTGCAGTGACGTGCAATCCATCCTACATTGATGTCTTTAGCTGAGCCTCTTGTGTCCTCACTGTTGCAGGAAGATATGTCTTTTTAAATGAAACTCTCCCAACTCAGCTTGTCTTCCTATAAGCTGATGTATTAATCTTCATATAGAAACTGAACTCGTCCTGCAAGTGACTGAACCTAATGGAAGAAAAGTCTCATGGGGAAGAGCTAGGAGAATCCAGACTTTTCCTTGTGGATGTCTGTGCCCTTGCTGTAGCTTTGCTCACATTCATCCCAGATCATTCTCACTTAGCTCGAGCATCTTGCCAAGCAGTGGCTGAATTCCTGTGCCCTCATCCTCTGCTTTTGTGCATGCAAAGATAATTCTGTGCTTTTGGCATTAAAACTCTCCTTTTGGAGAGCGATCCTGGGAGAATTTGCTTTGCAGGGGCAGCTTATGGGAGATATTGGAGGGCTATTGGCAACTCAATGAAATGCCCTGTGCCCTCTTTATTAGCGCTCACCTAAATTAGAGCGTGGCCTTTAATGTTTCCCCTGCCTTGCTGAGCAATTTGGACTAAAAGCACTTTCAAGCCTACAGCAAGCAAGGCAGAGTCAGCTTGTAAAATGGGTTATTGCAGAGGATTTCCCCTCTTTGCCTTCTTTTCCTTGTCTTCAGTGGCTATCTCTGGATTTCCTTGCTTACAGAGAAGTGCCAGCTCCTCAGCTTGCAGTCCAGTGCATGAATATACACACGCTGCTTTTCTTTTTTTTCCCCTCTCTGCTTTTTTTGTGCAACATGTGGTTTCTTTTATGTGGATGCTTTCCAGCCAATTATCTGGGTGGTGACTGTGTCTTAACCCTGAGTATAAAGAGTGGGTGTGGATGGAGCCTCCGGCAGCACCTGCGGCCATCCAAGGGAAGCCAAGTGACTCAGTGACTCAAAACTGTCACATCTTGCGACTCTCATGCACAGCTCTGTGTTGGGACAGGTGGAAAATACTTCACGGAAAGGGGCTGTTCTCATTTTATACAGGCATTTCTAGTACATCTCCTGCTATTGTTCCCCTTGTGCAGTCAAACATTTTTTTTTTTTCTCCTTGATGTAGGTGTTCTTCTAGGTTGGCTGCTGGTCAAGGAGGGAGGCCTCCCTGAGGATTCAGTTTATCTGAAGTCTGATCTCTGGTCACTTCAGATCCTGATGTTCCTTTCTGTTTTCTCACCAAACAAGCGCGGACCCGCCAAAGCAGAGGTGATTTACAGCAAGGCTGTTGTAGTAAAGCTCCGCAAGCCCAAGGGTGCCCCTGAGATCGCTGGGGACCTTCTTGACAGAGGATAAGCAGAGCTGTTGGTTTGGGGATTCTGGGCTTCTCCCATTACACACACAGAGGACTCGACTCTGTGTTTATACTCTGTTTTCAATGTGTTTTCCCAAGACTGCATTTGTCCCTGACTCTCCGGGCTCTGGCTGCGTACGGATGAGAACAGGATGCTCTTTTGCAGCAGATTTCAGAAAGATCGAGCCCTGTTTTACAATACACCAGTGCCCGAGCAGCTAACTCACGTATTCTGGAGGAGTGCATAGCTTGCTTGAAGTGAAAATGCCAGTATATGGTTTAAAGCAGCAAGATCTGCTTGCTGGGTTACATTCCTTGTTGGTTGTGTGTGTGCGCCTATCACAGACGATTGAGCTGGTTTGGTTTGTCCTACTGGTCCATCTCTGCTTCAGGAAACCCTGCTTCTATTTTTAATGCTTATGTTGTGGAAGAGATCAGTTATCTCCCTAGAGGTGAGTCTTGCTGGACTTGAGCAGAAAGCCCAGTATTTTTTCTGGTGTTAAAAATCTTTACAAAATACTAAAATCTTTTAGTATTTATAGGCCTAATCCTCTGGATGCTGTTTTCACTTTCTTTCCAGGATCTTGTGGGGTTTGGCAAACAGTATCCCATTTATTTCAGGAAGATCATTCTGTTGCCAAGTATCTTCCTAAAACACTCTCCCCCAAACCTTCTATTTTGTGCCAGGAGTTGCATAGCGTAATAACGATGTGGGTATTTGGGGAGCTAGAAAGGTGAGTTGAACTGGCATCACGCTCGTGTTTGCTCGTTATCTGCAGAAGAGCTGAGGCCTTTGGATCTGCTTGTTTTTCTGCTTTAATTTTCAGTTCTAGGGATGGATATTCATCACCACATTGCTTTGGCATGCGGAGCACAGGCAAATCGCATCCTCTCCCTCAGTACCACTGTCTAATTAAATACTACAGATTGCCATGCTGTGTCACTTTGGATTTGGGATCATCTGCCTGACACAGTTTCGGGGGCCGGCACGCTGCACTGCTGGTTTTAGGGTAATCTGTGCTTTAGTCACCCACAGTTATTGTACGATGCCTAAGAACGTGAAGGTTTAGATCCTTTTCAAAGATCTTTACAGTGTTTATCCCACCACCAGCTATTCTTATTCTGTGTGTAAATGTCAGGTCCCCCTTGAACTCTGTAGCTTTTGCCTTGGGGCTTTGCAGAAGTAAAGCACAGAGAGCTCATTAATGCCCACGGCTTCTGCCAGTGCAGAAGTGGTAGGAAGCTGGGAGAGCAGGAGGTTATATGATTTATTTGGAGGCTGTGCAAAGAGAGCACGGATATTGCTTGGGAAAGGGCACTTTCTCCATCTACCCCTCTGGAGACAGTCGAGAGAAGCTTCAGATTTGAAGAAACAAGTTTAGGCCCTTGTAGAGGGAGGAGCTGGTGTTGAATGCTGCTCCTCTGCAGCTGCGCCGGGAGCTGCGGTCTGTGACATCTTAGGCTCATAGCCTGTCTCCCTGGTGGCATTTCTGGGAAATTTGGCTGGGCTCAGGCTTTCCTGCAGGGAGGAGGGTGCCATGTCAGTAGTGCCCCATTGCATTTGCATTAATTTCCCGGGACTCTGCTTGGAGTGGGGGGAAAAAAGTGATTGTGATTTCCAACTATCTCTTTTAAAAGCCATTTTGTTTTCCAAATGCCTCATCCTGCAAAAATTTTTGGAAAGGGTATCATTAAATAGTTAAGAAAGCCCTGATTCTGGAGGAATTGCAGGGACTGTCTTACACTGAAGTGAGTAACAGTTTTGAGGCTTGGATTGCATGTTTTGTCAACAGCTCTGATAGCTGTTCCTATTATCCCTTGTGCTGTTATGGTCTAACACAGCTAGTTAAGTCCCAAGCAGCTGGGCCAGGAGCTATGTGGGTCATCCACATAGGAGAACAGGTTTTGGAGGCACCTGCTGAAGTGCCTTGCTGTCCTGGTCAGCACAAGTGAGAGTTTTCCAGGCTTTATCTATTATTTTTTCCCCATAGGAGAAAAAGAAGAAAAAGAAACACAAGAGCAAACAGTCTGAGTCCGACTCCGACAGCTCCGACTCCGACAGCGATGGGGCTCAGCCAGCCAGCAAGAAGGCCAAACATTCAGGGAAAGCTAGCAAGGCGCAGAAGAAGAAGAAGAAAAAGAAGCATAAGAAGAAGCACAAGGAGTGAGCAAGCAGATGCACGGGGAACTGACATAGCAAATCCCTGGAAAATACTGCTGGGAGAGCAGGACTGAATCACTTCCTTGCCTCAAGGGCAGGGTGTTTCCTTCTAAAACTAACGCTGAGCCTGTGGTGTTTGAGACTAACTTTGATACTCGTTTTCACCACCAGCTTTAATGTGGGCTGTTGGTTTTTCCCACCGAGGCCAGTGGGCATGCCTGATAAAAATAGGCTCATTCCCCCATTCAGTAGCACCTCTCCCGTCCTGTAGCCTCGCGTTGTGCTGGTGAGACCCTGGTGCTGCACACAGCTGCTTGGGACAGCACCAGCCCCATAAGGAGCCTGCATGACATCAATCCCTGGATCTGGTTGCCTGTAAAAGGTGGAGCCCTGCAGCTCGGCTGTGCTTTTCCCTACCAATCCCTGCAGAGAGCTGCAGGGGGAGTTGCCGCTGGACCCCTCACCGCTCTGCAGCTCCGCACGTGGTTCCTTGGATCAGTGCAAGAATGCGGGGCCTGAATCGCAGCCCGGTGCTGTCATCTCGGAACAGCTCCCAGAAAAGACAGCCGATATCCCTGTCGTTGCCTGTTTCCTTTCCCAGCATAAAGCAGGATTGTAACCCCCCCCTCGCTGGAGGGGCTTCATTCACAGCAACAGTGTGGAGCCGTTTGGTCTAAAAACACTCCCTCCATTTCATTCATTTTCTCAGCAAACAGTCTGAGTGAGAAACTCAGAAGCAGCACAGGGAGCGGAGATACTTTAAGTAAACATGGAGTGGCGTATTCACTTGCTTTGTAAATGATGGAAAATAAATTTATCACATCCCTGTTGAACTTTGTACTGCATTTTTTCCCCCTTCTGTGTGCTCTGCACTTCGTCTTGGCCAGGAAAGCGAAGGCAAACCTGCAGGAGTGAGAAGGTGACCGGCACTGGAGCATTTGGAAAGTCTGCTGAGGACAGGGAGGAGGAAACACTTGAGTTGGAGCCACGGTGACTTTTCTGGAGGCTTCTTGGAGCCTCGGGAGCTGGTGAGGTGACCCTGAGAGAGGCCTTACGGAGCAGAAGACAAAGCTCGCGCTGTGTTTTGGCAACAACACAAGGTAGCAACTGAAGTAAAAATCTTAATTAGACTCAAAGGTCTCCGGAGAAGGAATCATAAAGGGTCAAGCAGCCTTGTGCTGTGGTTCCTATCTCAGCTAGTCCCCATAAGCCCTGGTGACCACAGAGGAAAGGTGGAGGGAGCGATTTCTGCGCCTGGGGTGGGTGTTTTGGAAGGGCCTGTCTGTGCTGTGTTTTCTCTGGCCCTGTGTGTGCTGCTCCCAGTTGTGGCTTTTCTCACTGCTGAGATAGCTGGAGGCCTTGGCCGTCCTGTAGGACCAGAATGATGGCTCAGGTCCCTGA
The DNA here is from genome assembly GCA_003342815.1 of Eudromia elegans. Classification (NCBI taxonomy): domain Eukaryota; kingdom Metazoa; phylum Chordata; class Aves; order Tinamiformes; family Tinamidae; genus Eudromia; species Eudromia elegans. The sequence goes on along the minus strand of PTEX01000061.1, from coordinate 1,195,866 downwards.
GCTTGGAAAACCCAGGAGCTGATCCTGGCAGGATTGGCCTTCTCCAGGGCGGGGCTGGATGCACTGGAGCCTCAAACTGCCCTCCTCCCTCTCCCCAGGGCAGAGTCTCCTTTGGGATGGTCCCCTTTCCCAAAGCTGCGTTCCGTGTGCCCTCGACCTTGGAGTCTCGGCGGGCAGCAGTGGCAGCAGATGACGCTTTGGCAGAGCGGGCTTTGCTTGGAAAGTTTGCTTTTCTGGAATGGCGTGTGCTCCTATGCTGGATGATGGATGGCAGAGCTGCCACTGCAGCAACCAGCGTCCCCCTGCCAAAGACAACGTGAGCTGCATGTCCCTCTGCTATTACCGTGGCCGTGTCCTGCTGAGGTTGAGCGGGGAACTAGCAGCAACCCCCAAGGTAGCTATTGTGGCCAGTGTCATTTTGCTCCTGTGATTTGCAGGGCTAGAAAAGCCCATATTGACCCTCCCTGGTGTGGGGACATGAGTGGCTTCAGCATCTACCACTTGCCCCAAGGGCTGGAGCTGCCATTTCCCACCCCACCTTGGTGCCCACTGGCTCTGGGGTGACCCCATGCCTGGATGGGAGCATCTCACAGAGGGACCAGCAAAGGAGGAGCCCCTCAGTAAACCTGGCCCCTCTCTGCTTTTCTAGAGCTCTTGGACACCCAGGAGACCTGTTGGGCTTCCCTGGAGAAGCTGCTGGACGTGCTGCTGTTGAAGCCCAGGCACAGGCCTGTGGTGCCAATGGTCTCCTCAATGCAAGGTCCAAACTGGAGCTTCCCTCTTTCTCCCAAGGCCCTAGCAGGGACAGGACCCCCCGACCCTGCTGTGAGCGGCCAAGTCCTTGTCCCAAGCAAAGCACTTGCAGAGCTGTAACAACGTTGGCTTTATTATTTTTCCACATGGATTCTTCCATTATTTAAAAAAAAAAAACAAAACAAACAAAAAACCCCAACCACTCACCCCCAACCACCCCCCGAGGCGGCAGCCCCCAGGGCAGCGCCGGGACCCGGCAGCTCCAGCGGATGCTCCCGCAGATGCTGCCGCCGCCACGGGGACAGAGGCAGTTTGGTGAGTTCAGCACCGGTGCGGGGCTGGCGGAGCCCCTATGAGGCCTTCTCGTAGGTGCGGGTGGACACCACGCTGCCCATGGTGAGGGTCTGGGGGCAGAAACAGAGCCGGGGTCAGGGGAGTGGAACGAGGCGGGGGGCGTCACCGTTAGCCCCGCAGCGACGTTTCCCATGCACTCACCAGGATCAGCTTGCCATCCTTCAGCTCCCGCACCAGGGACGTCTCCTTTCCCTCCCACTTCTGCACGTGGACGAGTTTGCCTCCTTCCAGCGTGACCAGGGACTGCGAGAGGAGAGGGGACACGTCCCGTCACACCCAGCTCAGCAGCCAGAGAGGGAGGAAAAACGCTCCAGGACCCCCCTTGGTTCTGGTACCACCAGCCGGATCCCGCTCCGGCCACCGGCTGGATCGTGGCTGACAAAGTGTCCCACAACTGCCAGGTCAATAACCCTGATAACCTGGCCGTGGTGACCAGCCCTCCCCTACGTACCCAGGTCCCCTCGTGCCAAGAGTCCCCCCCTTCCCTGTGGCCCTGCAGCCCCCCAGCACCCGCTGCCCTCGGTCTCCTTTGCCCTGCCTGGCCGGCGGCCAAGGGGCGTTTGAAGGACGCGTCCCCAGCCCTTCACGCGTCCCCGCGGGATGCCAAGGTGCTTTCCACATAGTTTCCAGCTCGAGCGGCATCATGAGACGGGGCAGACCACCCCGGCACCGCCGGAGCCCTGTGTGGAAACAGCTGCCTATGGAGCCAGGGGAGCCACCGGCAGGATGGGGACACGGACAGGCTGCCCCATGCCTGCTCTATAGGAACGATGCTCCGCAGCCACCGCCGGTCCTGGCTCCCCTGGGGGCTCTCTTGGCTTGTGGCACCGTGCGGACACCTCCCTGTCCCTCCATCCCAGGGGGGCTCCCTGGGCTTTTCCCTGGATAACAAGGCTGCAGGGAGAGCTGCTCAGCCAGGCTCTGCGGGGCTCCTGCTGCAACGCCACAACCCTGGGCTGGGGCACACGGGCAGGGACAGTGGCACCCGTGCCCAGAGCTGGTTTAATGTGGCATGGGCACCCACGGGCACCCAGGGCCAGGAGGAGAAAGTTCTTGGAAAAAAAAACAGCTTTATTAGGGAAAAAAATAGGCAGGGGGAGGATCATTCCTGGAAGGGGAAAGAGGCCAAAAGGGAGGAGGTTTAGGGCTTCTCTTGACCAACCACCCATTTCCCTGCCCATCTCCCTGCAGGGATGCCCTGCGGGCTGTAAAGTGGGGCAGAAACCAGCCTTCACCCAGCCACATCCCCCGTGCCTCTTGAGCAAGCCCAGGGCCCGGGCAGCGGGTGCTCGGGCCGTTCTGCTCTTGCTCAACCTTCCCCGCAGCTCCGTGCCCGGGGCTGGCGGGGTGGCGGGGGGGGTCCCACTTCCCTGTCCGGCTGCTCCCGCCAGGCTCTTGCAACACCTCCAACGCCTTGGAGGGTGCAGCTTGTTTTGCAAAATCCGGCTGCAAATTGAGGGGAGGGAAAGGGGACGGCAAGAGCTGCCAGGGCAGAACACCAGGCCCTGCGGGCAGGGAGATTTTTAACGGTTTCGTAGAAAAGGGAATAGAGCGGAGATGGAGCAAGAGCTCGAGGAGTGAAGGGTTGGACCGTGGTGGGGATGCGGCGTGGCTGCATCCGATGGAGCCCGGTGGGAGGCGGATGCTCCGCGGGATCCCCTGGGGGGGGATGTGGGCCCCTCGCGTGTCCCTGTCCCCCGTCCCCGCTCACCTTGACGTGCCGGTCGTCGGCGGTCGTCTCGTCAAACTCCTCGCCCAGCGTGAAGCTGATCTCGGTGTTCTTGAAGGTGCTCTGGGTCTTCACGGTGACCCTGTCGCCGCTCACCTCGATGACGGTCGTGGGCTTGGTGAGACCGGCCACCTGCCTCGTGGCGAAGCCCACGCCTGCGCCAAGGGGTGGGGGGGGCCGTGAGGCCACCGCGGGTGCCCCATGGGCAGCCCCCTCCCTGCGTCACACCAGCCACCGCCCAGGTCCCGCACCCAAAACTGCCCTTTTGAGCCCCGAATGAGGGGCTGGGCGGAACCCACGACCGGTGGCACCCGCTGCCCTCCCAGCGCTGCGGGTGGGGCCGGGGACCCGCCTGGATGATGCGGGCGAGGAGGAGGAGGAGGGATGAAGGATGGAGCGAGGAGGAGGAGGGATGAAGGATGGAGCAGCAGCTCTGCAGTCCTCTGCCTGCAGCGACCATCTTGGTCCAAAATGGAAGGGTGGGAAAAATCTGTCCCCTTCCAATTCCGCATCCCCACCCCGATGCGGGGAGGCATTTTCCCCCCTCCATCCTTTTCCTTCAAGCTCATTCAAAAAGGAGCCCCCCTCGCCTCCTCCTTCCACCCCACAGGAGTCGCAGCGATACCCGGCTGCTCGCGGGGCGAAATATAAAGGAGGAAAATAATAATAATTAGAGAAATTAATGAATTAGCAAAGCCACGTGCGCCAGCCGGGCTTAAGGGCGCCCGCCCCCGGCCCCGCGCTCACCCAGCGCCTTCATGTACTCGTCGAAGTTGGAGGAGTCGACCAGCTTCCAGGTACCCGCGAAGGCGTCGGCCATGGCGGGATTGGGACTGGGATCGGGATTGGCGGCAGGAGCGGGACGGGCAGCGGAACGGGAGCGGAGCCGCCGCGCGCACCGACCGCGGGGCCGCGCCCGCCCCGGCGCCTCCTTAAATAGCGGCCGCGTCACGTGAGCGCGGCCGGGCCCCGCCCCGCGCGCTGCGGGGGACACGGAGGCGGGGGGGGGGGAACATGTGTGTGTGCGGGGACATGTGTGTGCGGGGACATGTGTGTGCGGGGACACGTGTGTGCGGGGACATGTGTGTGCAGGGACACGTGTGTGCGGGGACACGTGTGAGCTCAGCTCTGTGTGCAGGGACACACGTGGACCTGGCTGTGTGTAACATGGGTGTGCAGGGACACGCGTGGTCTCAGCCATGCATGAAGGCGTGCACATGGTCCTGGCAAGGAGTGCAGCATGTGCGCACAGGGACATGTGTGTCCCCATCTGTGTGTGCAGGGACACGCATGGCCCTGGCTGTGCACAGCATGTGTGCACAAGGACACGCGTGTCCCCAGCTGTGTGTGCAAGGACACGCATGGCCCTGGCCGTGCACAGCATGTGTGCACAGGAACACGCGTGTCCCCAGCTGTGTGTGCAAGGACACGTATAGCCCTGGCCGTGCACAGTGTGCATGTTCAGGGACACATGTGTCCCCAGCTGCATGTTCAAGGACACGCATGGCCCTGGCCATGCACAGCATGTGTGCACAAGGACAC